>JAPDVR010000021.1:14296173-14548673 GCA_026230005.1 Gila orcuttii | reverse complement strand
TAGAACGAGTTTCCAGGCATCATGTTTTGTGTCAACAGATGCCTCCACCATGGGCTGGGGTGCCATGTGCAATGGACATGCTGCCGCGGGCTCCTGGACAGGACCCCAGCGCCTCCTGCATGTCAATTGCCTCGAGTTGCTGGAAGTACGGTTCGCTCTGCGTTCGCTCTGCACCCGGAAGGGGCGTTGCTCAAAAGCCAATACGTACTAGTCCGTACAAACAACACGGCCATAGTAGCGTGAGCGTACATCAACCGACAAGGTGGTCTATGCCAGAGGTGGGAGTAAGTCACACATGTCCAAGTCACAAGTAAGTCTCAAGTCCCTACCATCAAGTCTCAAGCAAGTCTATGTCGCAGTACACACAACCAAGTCAAGTCAAGTCAGTGGTTAACTTCAAACAAGTCAAGTCAATTCCTGCTAAAGGTCAAGTCAAGTTGAAGTCAAGTTACAATACCAAACAGAAAAAAAGTAGAGTTTATATTAGTCTCAACCTTATTTATTTTCCCCTCAGAAATGATTAGCTTTCTTAAACATTTAAATGATAATATTAATAATATTCATATTATTTATTATAGTATCCATTTATGATTATCAAAATTTGGAATTATTATTATTATAATAACAATTATACTAAAAATGTTGAATATAAAAATTTGAAGGTAAATTCACAAGTGTGATGGATTAAATATATTGGTTTAATAATAAATGTCATATGTTTAACTTTGCTTAAATTTTTTTTATTGAATATCACCGGCAGACATTAACTTTCCCATTAAGAGCTAATATTTGACCCCTTAAATTGATTTTCAAGGGCATTTTTTTCTAACTATGTTGCCATGTAACCATGCATTTACACTGCAATTACAACACCATAAGATTAATGATTTAAATATAATCATTTTAAAATAGAAAAAATTAGATGCTAAAAATTTATAAATTATATTTTTTTAATTATGAAATTAAAACCGCCAATAGGTGGTGCTAGTCACCGTCTTAATGTATAGAAGCATTCATTCAACTGATTTGTTCAAAACGGCAGATTCATTATGGAACTAAGCAACTAGGTCATTGAATCACAAAAACCCGGATTTTGTTTGGAACTATTGTCATTGGAGAAATAGAGCAAAAACAGAGAATATTTACAATATTACGTCTAAAATGTCAAATTACAATATTCACTCTTTGTTTATTGACCTGTTGTATAAAATCATTATCACATTTGCAATCGCGCCAATATTCTGGAAATGTTTTTTAATATCATATGTTATAAAAGTAAAAATAACTCATACTAGGGCCATTTTTTCCACCAAAATGGCCATTTTTTGGGTGCATATTAATTCTTAATTTAGTCAAATTAACTATAACAAACAGGTTAAAAAAGCCATAGCTTACTTTTAGACGTGGTGAATGAAGTTCGAGATTGTGATGGTCGTGTCTGATATCCCTTGCCAGTCATTATGCATACAGCAAATATTTTTGTATGAATATGGTAAATTTCTAGTGTTAATATCCAAAAAGAAACGATGCTGGGAGATGTTTTTGTATTTAGCGCGCTCAACGTGATGTGATGGTGCGTCCCAATTCGCCTACTTATACTACGCCCTAAAAGTATGTACTCATTTTGTGAAGAAAAAGTACATACTTTTGAGTGTGTAGCAAAAGAGTAGGCAAGCTTTGGGACATACTACTTCGTCATCTTTAACGGACAGCTCTGTCGCGTGCATCACCGTAAACTGCCCTGTCAATCATCTTGTCACAGTTAAAATCCTCCGTTCAATCTAATATAATTTCTTACCGTTACGGAGAGAAATGTAGTAGCTCGTTCATCTGCCAGACGTGGGTCTTTCATGCGGAGACTCTGCACTCTCCTCATGTGTTTGCAATTTGAATGTAATGATGCATTTAACATTTAATGGCTAAACGTATCTTTACAAAAGTTCACAATGCTGCTGCAGATGCAATATAACGTAGCCAACATTGAATAAATAAACTTTCGTCAGGTTAGATACTGATAATTAATCACTTAAACCCCTTTATCTAAACCTATCTACACAACGCCCGGACTCGCCCGTCCTCCATGTCTGTAGTTTTTTAACACTTTTCACTCGTGTTTGTAGTTCTAACCGAATCCTCGTCCAAGGCGCGATGGGTTGTGGGCAATATCAGCCGTTAGAGTGCGCATCGATCTGCACTTCGGATTCTGACCGGATATAGTAGACCATCCGGGTCTCTTTGGAACACTCATTTCAACATACTACGATTTGGGACATACTAGTTCTATTTTCGAATACTATTTAGGACGGATAGTATGCGAATTGGGACGCAGCATATGTTTTTTTCTGGCTTTGTGCAGTGACACACAATCGTGTAGAATCTGATGACTGGCGTCAATGGTTCCGTTGCTTTCATTTTGTTCATCACTTGATGTTGCGAATGCGATGATTTATATAAACATTTATATAAAGTCATTCTCGAGTCATACAGTTCAAGTCAAGTCAAGTCTTGAGTCATTGGATCTCAAGTCAAAGTCAAGTCAAGTCATTTTCTTAATTTAGTCAAGCAAGTCTCAAGTCAGACTCGAGTCAAGTCATGTGACTTGAGTCCCCCATCTCTGGTCTACGCTCCCGCCGTATGTCGCAACTCGCCCGTGATCTACTCTTATGGAGTCAGAAGCGTCTGAGGTCGCTTCGTGCCGTTCACATTGCGGGAGAACTAAACCGTGCAGCCTATGAGCTCTCACGGCTTCAGACACTTCCGGGGGAATGGAGACTCCATCCCCAGTTGGTTCAGCTAATTTGGGAACAGTTCGGCGACGCACAGGTAGATCTGTTTGCCTCCCATGACTCTTCCCATTGCCGCCTGTTTTACTCCCTGACCGAGGGCACGCTCGGCACGGATAAACTAGAGCACAGCTGGCCAAGGGGCCTCTGCAAGTATGCGTTTCCCCCAGTGAGCCTTCTTGCACAGACACTGTGCAAGATCAGGGAGGACGAGGAGCAGCTCCTTTTGGTTGCGCTTCATTGGCCCACCGGGACTTGGTTCTCCAAACTGGTGCTCCTCGCGACAGCCCCTCCCTGGCCAATTCCTTTGAGGAAGGACCTCTTTTCTCAGAGACAGGGCACCCTTTGGCACCCACCTCCAGGGGGCGACCGTCACTTCAGCTAGAGCCTTGTCCACGAGACACGCCTATGCTCTGAAGTGGAACCTCTTCATCACCTGGTTCTCTTCTTGCCGAGAAGACCCCAGAAAATGTCCGATCAAGGTCGTGCTTTCCTTCCTGCTAGATGGGTTGGAGTGAAGGGTGTCTCCCTCCACCCTCAAAGTGTATGTTGCCGCTATCGCCGCACATCACGATGCAGTTGAAGGTAAGTATTTGGGGAAGCATGACCTGGTCATCAGGTTCCTTAAAGGAGCGAGAAGACTAAATCCTCCTCGCTCTCCTCTTGTACCCTCTTGGGACCTCGCAGTGGTGTTATCTGCCCAGCAGAGAGCTCCCTTTGAGCCATTGCGATCAGTGGAGCTTAAGCTCCTGTCTATGAAGACAGCACTCCTGGTCGCTTTGGCCTCCATCAAGAGGGTAGGGGACCTGCAGGCATTTTCGGTTGACAAAGCGTGCCTGGAATTCGGGCCGGCTAACTCTCACGTGATCCTGATGCCTTGATACGTGCCCAAGGTTCCCACCACTCCGTTCAGTGGTGAAACTGCAAGCGCTGCCCTCGGAGGAGGCAGACCCAGCCTTGCCACTGCTCAGTCCAGAACGCGCCCTCTGTGCTTACGTAGACAGAACGCAGTGTTTCAGGACCTCAGACCTGTCTGTTATGGTGGGAAGCTGAAGGGAAAGGCTCTCTCCAAGCAAAGGTTGTCTCACTGGATAGTGGACGCCATTGCTTTGGCATACCAGCAGCAAGGTCAGCCATGCCCCCTTGGTGTGAAGGCACACTCCACTCTAACGCATGGCGCCTCGCTGACAGACATCTGCAGAGCTGCAAGCTGGGCGACACCCAACACATTCGCGAGATTCTACAATTTCCGAGTGGAGCCAGTGTCCTCTCATGTACTCGCCCCCAGTAGCCAGTAATAAGACCCGCTCGGTGTCATTGCTTGCTCACCATTCCACTCCTCGGACTGGATACGTACGATATTCTCCTCAGGTGAGCTTCTCCAAGAAGCCCTGAGTTCCTGCAGCACTGTTGATGTCAATGCCAGAGATATGCCTGCGGCAGCTTTCGTGTTGGCTAGGTGTCTCCATGTGCATGTGTGTATTCTGTGAGTCCTCCATTTGGGCAGGCATTGTGTTGCATATTTCCACTGAGATATGCTTCCCAGTGTACCTTGGTATTCCTGTGTTAAGTAGGACTCCTTTGTCCGTGCTAGTCTCACCACAGGGAGCTCAGACTTACGCAGGGCACTGGAAGACAGCCGAGGTGGCGTGATAAGACTGGGAACCCCATTCGTCAGTCACTGACGTAACTCGGAGTGACTGAATGAAAGGGAACGTCTCGGTTCCGTATTTAACCCTTGTTCCCTGAGGAGGGAACGGAGACATTACGTCTCTCTGCCACTTCCGCTGGAACCGGCTGAGTTCAGTCTCGGCTCCTCAGCAGGTAACATAACTGCATATTGCCAGCATACTTCTTTATATACCCACGAGGTAGGGCGGAGTTATGCTATGCAAATTCCAAAGACTCATGGCATTTCTTTGCCATTGGATCGTTTTGTAATATTGGAAGGTGATAGGCTTTCTAAGCAAAACCTCATTCGTCAGTCACTGACGTAACGTCTCCATTCCCTCCTCAGGGAACGAGGGTTACATACGTAACCGAGACATTTTCGTATCATGTGGCCCCTTCTATAGGACAACATCAGTATTACAGCCAATATAAATCAAAATAATTTTTTATTGTAATTTAAATGAAAACCGTAAGTCTAATTAGTTAGAGAAGTCTGATGTTCTTCTGCCTGTTGTCTTCTGCAAGGCAACCATGTTAGTGTCAAAATCACATGATCAGCGATTATGACGTCAAGCTTAAGGCATCATGGCAGAGCGTTCAAGTCGACAAGTTGACTAGTCTGTGCAACCCTTACAGCTTACCATTTGGAACGACATGAGGGTGAACAAATACACAGAATTTTCATTTTTGAGTGAACTTTCCCTTTAACTAGGGATCATGCCAAAGATATCAGAGATTCAACTGTTGGTAAAACCCACAACACTAAAAAAGTATGGTGACTGACTGGATATGTATAGCCCAACATGCACATGTGTTTATTATTGAAGAGATGACTGCTGAGAGGAACCGATTGTACTGAAAGACACACAGAGTCTGGAATGACAACATACAGACAGACATACGCATTCAGAGAAGTACAAGATACGTTTCAAATTACATACAGAGGCTAAAGGATTGTTTTAAAGTGTATAAATCTGTGTTGTGCATGTGCATGTTTTTGTGTTGAGCAGTTTACATTTAAATCAGCCATAATCCGAGAAGTACCAAGGAGGCACACGCTCAGGAGGAGTAAAAGATCATAAGAAATGTCCCACAGGACTACAGTAACCACTTCTGATATGCACACACTCTCTTCCACACACACACACAGTACAGAGTGTGTACAGTACCTACTCAAACCACTGTAACAAAATCAATAATAGGATTAGAAAATCAATCAGATTCTCTTGTCCCATCTGTTTCTGTTAAATCTAGTTAAACAAACCACAATTACAGTGAGGTGAATATAAGCACAAACAGTGTTAGATATTGTATAAGAGCTTAACACATTTCAATCCATCTGTGATTGTGTATAGGGTGTGAAATGAATGAAAGATGTATACAGAATATAAATTTTTATTTTTTTTTAACTGAAAAAAGGTAACACAGTTCCCATAACAATATTAAGCAGCATTTTTGTTTTCAATATTGATAATAATAGGAAATGTTTCTTTGGCATCAAATCAGCAAAGAAGAATTTCCGAAGAATCATGTGAAACTCAGGACTGGAGTAATGATGCTAAAAAATCAGCTTTACCATCACAGGAATAAATTACATTTACACACACACACACACACACACACACACACACACACACACACACACACACACACACACAGTATATATACACACTGAACAAAATTATAAACGCAACACTTTTGTTTTTGCCCCCATTTTTCATGAGCTGAACTCAGAGATCTAAGACTTTTTCCAATGTACACAAAAAGCCTATTTCTCTCAAATTTTGTTCACAAATCTGTCTAAATCTGTGTTAGTGAGCACTTCTCCTTTGCAGAGATAATCCATCCACCTCACAGGTGTGGCATATCAAGATGCTGATTAGACAGCAGGATTATTGCACAGGTGTGCCTTAGGCTGGCCACAATAAAAGGCCACTCTAAAATGTGCAGTTTATCACACAGCACAATGCCACAGATGTCGTAAGTTTTGAGGGAGCGTGCAATTGGCATGCTGACTGCAGGAATGTCCACCAGAGCTGTTGCCCGTGAATTGAATGTTCATTTCTCTACTATAAGCCGTCTCCAAAAGCGTTTCAGAGAATTTGGCAGTACATCCAACCGGCCTCACAACCGCAGACCACGTGTAACCACACCAGCCCAGGACCTCCACATCCAGCATCTTCACTTCCAAGATCATCCGAGACCAGACACCCGGACAGCTGCTGCAACAATCGGTTTGCATAACCAAAGAATTTCTGCACAAAATGTCAGAAACCGTCTCAGGGAAGCTCATTTGCATGCTCGTCGTCCTCATTGGGGTTTCGACCTGACTGCAGTTCGTCGTCGTAACCGACTTGAGTGGGCAAATGCTCACATTTGATGGCGTCTGGCACTTTGAAGAGGTGTTCTCTTCACGGATGAATCCTGGTTTTCACTGTACAAGGCAGATGGCAGACAGCATGTATGGCGTTGTGTGGGTGAGCAGTTTGCTGATGTCAACGTTGTGGATCGAGTGGCCCATGGTGGCGGTGGGGTTATGGTATGGGTAGGCGTATGTTATGGACAACCAACACAGGTGCATTTTATTGATGGCATTTTGAATGCAAAGAGATACCGTGACGAGATCCTGAGGCCCATTGTTGTGCCATTCATCCACGACCATCACCTCATGTTGCAGCATGATAATGCACTGCCCCATGTTGCAAGGATCTGTACACAATTCCTGGAAGCTGAAAACATCCCAGTTCTTGCATGGCCAGCATACTCACCGGACATGTCACCCATTGAGCATGTTTGGGATTCTCTGGATCGGCGTATACGACAGCGTGTTCCAGGTCCTGCCAATATCCAGCAACTTCGCACAGCCATTGAAGAGGAGTGGACCAACATTCCACAGGCCACAATCAACAACCTGATCAACTCTATGCGAAGGAGATGTGTTGCACTGCGTGCAAATGGTGGTCACACCAGATACTGACTGGTTTTCGGACCAGGATATATATATATTTATCTTATATTTCTTGTTTTAGTATAAACAAATTTAGCTAAATTTATGCTGAAATTGTATTTATTAAATCACTTACATTTAAGATATATTGTGCAATTTTGCAGGTAACTCATGTTTTAGGGATGTTGATCTATTTTTACTGGAAAACAACAAAAAAGATTCTGATAAAGTTGTTGTTTTTGGGCCAGTGACAAATAAGGTTTTCAACTGATAAAAAATTTAAATAGGTTAAAACTGCACTTCAAAGTAGTTATTATCTTTATGGGGATGTTTTTTACTTATTACTAAAATTTCAATTTTAAACAATGTATTTTAAGCGGTTTAACTGAGAATCATGTGACGACACCAGTCAAAATGTCATACGGGATAACGTTAATGCATTTTCTAAATATTATGATATTAAAACTTTTCAAATCAATAATACTTAATGAATATATAAAGTGATGCAGTAAACAATATTTAGAGCTCAGAAAAAAAAAATTTGCACAACTATTTTTTCTCATTATATTGTGATTTCTTTAAACGTGACCCTACTTGTTCAAGTTCTTTATCCACATTTTAACACTGCAATGTGATTTAATTGTTTTACAGGACTTGGTATCATGTTATTATTGTTTCCTCAACTCCATGAAGTGAAATTATGCATTGCAATGGAAAAAAACAGCGTTATCCCGCCTGACTTGAATTGTTACTCGGTATGACACCATATGAGTTAACACATGAATTGTCATTTTTACAACACTTAAACATAATAATGTTCATAAATAATTAATGTTTATGTTATGCAATGTTTTTCCAAGGAAATTAATTAGGCTCCACTGTGAAGAAATGCAGATGTGGTTTTCAGTGTGTAAACTGTTACACACAAACTCAGTGTGGTTTCTTCCCAGATTTGGCAAGTATACAAATACATTTAAAAAAAATTTCATGTTTATGAATATCAAAACAGCACAACTTTTCAACATTAGGTTTAGTTTAGTACTGAAAAGTACCTTGAACCATTTTATTGACGATCATAGTCACTCTACATCAATATTCATAAATAATGTAAAGGGTTAAAGTAGGCGACCTTCACTCATTTCACTGAACATTTATTTATTTGAAAAGAAAAATCTTATTAATGGGTTGAAGTACCTTGAATCACTAAAATTATACAATAATTAAATGTAATTGAATATTATTATGAATTATAATTAGCTAATATTCAACTAAACAATGTTATTGATATGTTAATATCACAATTTGAATGGAAATTATACAAATTAAAGCTGAAAACTATATAAGAATATATTGTCAAACACATGTTATCCATGATAACGGATGACATTATGTCATCATTATGACATTATGACATTATGTTTGTAATACCCTCAATATCATTTGATAAACAGAGATCAATAGATTCAATAAATGTGCTTTTTATTAAAAATTTCCTTATTTTGACTTCATAAAGGGGTTTGGACATCAAAATTGCACGTCACGTCATTGGGCCTTTTGCTGTGTAGCCTATATATGGAGGACTGAGGTTAGTTTTTAAAGAGAGAGAGAGAGAGAGAGAGAGAGAGAGAGAGAGAGAGAGAGAGAGAGAGAGAGAGAGAGAGAGATATATGCAATCACATCGTTATTGCTGGTAGCCGGATGTGTTGGTGACCCCAGAGGTCAGACACAAACACGGATTATTCCCTAATCCCTGTGTGTGTGTGATTGCCGTTGTTAAAACATACTGGAGTATATTGTGACTGCAGGTAGAGGAAACTGGGTTTTGAGTTCCACATTTTGTTTATCTGACTAGAAGGAAAACTGACATATGCAGACCAGCCAGACATTCAAAAGTCAATAAAATACAACGTTCAAAAGGAATATCTAATCCCAGCAATGCTAAACAAGTGATATTTAATTATATAAATTTTATAATGCTTTACACAGTCACATAAAATATATTTAACGATTTCATTTTAACTTCTTATTTAATAATCTTTTGAGATTTGAAATAAAACCCCCCCGAATATAACAATAATAATATAATACTTTGTATGTTATTTATGCATTTTAATATTTATTCAATATTGATTAACTTACAGAAAAGTATATATATATATATATATATATATATATATACACACACACACACACACACACACACACACACACACACACATACACACACACACAGTATCATTTGTTGTCTAAAATGTATGTATTTTTTTGTTTAGTTATTTCTGTTTCGTATTTGGAGCTCATGAAGAGGAAGCACTACAAACACACTCAATCACATGAATCAAGAGATTTCAATGTGTAAAAGAGACACCAGCATTTAAGGAATGTATCAACTTTGTGGATCATAAGATCTGTGAGGAGAGCAAACCGCATGGGTGTAACGGATGACAGCTTCACCCGCACACAGCCTCCAGTGCTCACAGCTTATCAGCCCTGCAGGCTCCAACAGGCCTACGATAAAGACTGGGATCAGAGACAGACACAAACACATTGACACATGACCTTGTTAATTAAAACTAAACTCTTCATATTAGCCTACTATGAAGCAAAACACGCACTCGCTCCTCTCTGGGTAATGTTGCAAAACACACCTGAGTACCAAATCTAGAAAGAGAACATCGTGACACCATGACAAAAATGTTTTGGTGGTTGCTCAGCAACTGTGCTATAATTGTGTTTTTATTGCATGTAGTAAATGATCCAAATATTTTGTGTTGTTATTTTGTTTACATGCACCTTCATCAAGGACATTATGTAACTTTCAGCCAAACAGAGCAAAGGAGACTCTGCTTCCCAAATTCAAGCTGTTAGAGAATCGATCTGATCAAAATATAATTCACAAACACACACGTGCACAGAGATACTCACATACATATTCTAAAACACCACACAGACATTCAGAAGTTCTTCTTATCTGTATACAGGCATATCTGAATAGCAGGGAGTATCCGTTGCAGCTGTAAGGTTTTCCGGAGTGTATCTCATTTGTGATAGCTCTCTGCAATACACCACATTCATACACGAATACACACCAACACCTACACAAACTGCTCATTTGTCATCTGTTAGTAGTTACTGTGCTACTCTTAACTCGTGTAAAATGAACATGAACGTGCAAATCTACTTAGCTTATAAATATAAATGATTTTAACCATCACAAAATAAAAAAGTGTTTGTTTGTGCATTATTAATTTATATATTTTATTAACTGATTTAATCAAATTGTGTTAATTTAGTGTTACTAAATATTAAATTATGTATATATATATATGTATACACACACACACATTACATATTTTATTTTTTAATTATCTTAATCATCAATAAATATATCATTATATACAACTAAATACAACTAATTACATTCAATACAACATACATATTGAATAGATTAAAATTATAATTAAGTGAGAATGATAATTAATTAAAATTTTAATAATTATAAAATGTTGTTTAATAAATAAATAATAAAATGCATTCATTTTAATTATAATAAGATGGATGGATGGATGGACGGATGGACAGACAGACAAAGTGCTTCACCATTCCTTCAACTTCTCTGGACTTTAATCTGGGTGAGCAGGTTATTCAATCTGGAGTGTTCTGAATTGACAGATGATTTGTGTAAATGTTAAAGGCCAGTGGGAGCAGACTGGGGTTATAGAGAGCAGGTTAGTGGTTTTACTGGAAGATTTTACTGGTTTGATCATTACTGGCACCTTGAGAATCAGACAGATGTTGAGAAACTATTAAAGAGACACCACAAAACCATGTGTGAGTAAGTGAACAGAGAGAAAATTGAAAGAGAGTACGAAGAGGACAAAGAGAAAGGCGTGTATATTTGTGTGCATGTTTAGTTAGTTTTATTTAGTATTAAGGTAACAAAGTCAGACCGTGTGAAGCGAACACATACAAACGGACACACGCAGGCACTTGCACAGACAAACACATCCTTCTCTTGCTTGTCATCACCCCTTATCCTGGCTTTGAACTGAAGGGATCCGGAATGACAAACAGTGGCGCCTTCATCCAATCCTAATCAGAAGATATATCTCATTCACACCCCTACAAACCCTCATTTACACACACACTCACTCACTTCTCACCCTTATCCAGATCTCATTCTGTTGTCATCCAGCATTTCTACACTTACTGATGTGAGCAGTGGGGCATAACAATCAGAAGAGAATCTGTGTTCTGATTGGATTACTCTAAATGAAAGGGGAGGGGCTAGAACAGAATCCATACTTTCCTGAGAAGGCTTATCAACTTCAGAAAAAAGCAATTTATCATGTAACCAAAAACAGTTTTTAAAGAGCTTTATACAGTTCCCTTTCAAGGGAACTCGAGCTGCGTCAAGCTGTGAGAACGCCTCTGCGTGTGTGCGTCATGAAGCACGTATGGAATCAGTCCAATGGAGAGACGGAACGTCATAGGCGGGTGACGTCATCGACCAGGAAACTATAAAGCACCCCCAAAACACAAGCGCGACAGCTTCTATGTCTTCAGTAAGCGCTATATGTGGATCTGTCTCAAGTGTTTTTGTCTGTCACTAAGCAGGAGTTTCACTATTTCAAAAAACTATATATATATATATATATATATATATTTATATATATATATATATATATATTATATTGAGAGACAATGGCGAGCGAACAACAATTTAAGAAGTGTGTTCCTCCCTGCTCGCGCTATTTAACGGGCGGGGATACACACAGCTTATGTGTTGTTTGTTTGGGAGTGCAGCATGCCCAGTCAGCTCTCGAGGGGGCTGATTGTGAGCATTGCGAGCGTTTGCCTCTTAGAACGCTCCGCTCCCGCGATCACTCTTTGAGGAGAGTGGTTCGGTTCGCGATCCCCGCGGATCGGGTCCCGCTTATGCCGAGGCTGAGCAGCGACGTCATTCGTGGGGATCGCAGATGGATCTAACAGAGGGGCTTGAGACGGGCTTTGCCCTATCTCAGCCCTTACCTGTTAGATCCAGTGCCTCAGTCTCGGGTTCGGAAGCACGCTCTGCGGTTTCTTCCCCCCGAACTGAGGCCCCAGTACTGCAACTATCCAGTTCTGAGGATCTGAATGTTGTTAGTCTGGATGCGGGAGATGTCGATGATTCGCCATCTCGCTCTCCCGAAAGTGAGGAGCTTATGGAGGTGCTCACTCGTGCTGTTTCTAAATTAAGCATCGAGTGGCCAGCTGTTAGGCAGGAGTCTAGAGAAAAATCTAAATTAGATGAAAGATTTTTGCCTTCCCGTTCTCAACCTCCAAGAAGGGTTCTTGCCCTTCTTCCCTGATCTCCACACAGAGGTTTCGAGATCGTGGAAAAAGCCGGTCTCTTATCGTGTTTTTAGCCCTCAAATGTCCACTTATTCAAACATTGTGGGGGCTAAATCTCATGTTTATGGGGCGATGCCCAAAGCAGAAGAGGCGCTTGCTAGTCATCT
Source organism: Gila orcuttii (assembly GCA_026230005.1). Lineage (NCBI taxonomy): Eukaryota > Metazoa > Chordata > Actinopteri > Cypriniformes > Leuciscidae > Gila > Gila orcuttii. The sequence continues at coordinate 14,535,771 of JAPDVR010000021.1, read as the reverse complement.
TTCTGCTGAAGCTGCATCTTCTTTTAAAGCACCACTTTTACCCTCTAAGCCCCTTAGAAGTACATCAGCTTTAGTGGTTAAGGCGTATTCGGCGGCCGGTCAAGCCTCGGCGTGCCTGCACACGATGTCCATCTTGCAGGCATACCAGGCTGACTTATTAAAGGATGTGAGTGACACTCAAGAGGTCAGCACTGACGTAGTTCGCGAACTGCATCAGGCTGCAGATTTATCTCTGCGCGCCACCAAGGAGTCGGCCAAGCTAATGGGCCGTACTATGGCAGCCCTGGTGGCCGCAGAGAGGCATCTATGGTTAAATCTCTCTGGCATGAAATAAAAAGACAAAGCTTTTCTTTTGGACGCTCCGCTCTCTCCTCATGGTCTTTTTGGTGATTCTGTCAATACTGTCATAGATAGATTTCAGGAAGAGAAGAAACAGTCAGCAGCATTTCAGAAATGTATGCCTCATTAAAAATACGAGAGACTGGTACCCTTAGTAGTGTTTCTGGCAGAGTGGAAAAGCCTTCCAAAAATATCTCAGTGGGTTCTGCACACAGGAAAAAACGGGTATGCTATCCAATTTAGGTGTCGTCCACCAAAATTCAGAGGGGTTCTGCCCACAGTGGTGGGCCCCGAGCAGGCTCTGGTAATGGAACAAGAGGTGAAAGCGCTCCTTCAAAAGGAGGCTATAGAACGGGTTCCTCCTCCCAGTTTGGAGTCAGGTTTTTACAGCCGATATTTCATCGTTCCAAAGAAGGATGGGGGGTTGCGTCCAATTTTAGATCTGCGCCTGTTGAATTGCTCAGTAGGGAAGCTAAAATTCAAGATGCTCACAATCAAGCAGATCGTGTCACAAATCAGATCCGAGGACTGGTTTGTCACGATAGATCTGAAGGACGCGTACTTCCATATTTCCATCCTTCCACAACACAGGAAGTTCCTGAGGTTCGCCTTTGGGGGCGAGGCGTACCAGTACAAGGTTCTTCCATTTGGCCTAGCTTTATCTCCCCGCACTTTCACGAAATGCATGGATGCAGCTTTAGTGCCCCTGAGGTTTCAGGGCATTCGTATCCTCAATTACATCGACGATTGGTTGATTTTAGCTCAGACAGAGCAGATGGCGGTTCAGCATCGAGATGTCGTTCTCGCTCATATAAGAAAGTTGGGGTTGAGGATGAACGCAAAGAAAAGTGTATTATCTCCTTCTCAGAAGACCACTTTTCTGGGCGTTGTTTGGGATTCGGTCTCGATGCGGGCGCGACTTTCTCCGACCCGCATCGCTTCGATTCTTTCAGCTATGAAACAAGTAAAGCTAGGCCAGCTACTCACTGTAAAACAGTTTCAGAGACTGTTGGGTCTGATGGCAGCAGCGTCCAACGTTATACCTTGCGGCCTGTTGTACATGAGACCACTGCAGTGGTGGCTCCGGACCAAGGGATTCTCCCCGAGGGGAAATCCCCTCCGCACGATCAAAGTCACGCGGCGCTGCCTTCGAGCTCTGGTCATGTGGAAAGAAACCTGGTTCCTATCCAAAGGGCCTGTGTTGGGGGCTCTTTGTCGTCGCGTAACGCTAACGACGGATGCTTCCCTCACAGGGTGGGGGGCGGTCATGAGTGGTCGTCCAGCCCAAGGTCTGTGGCAGGACCATCATCTATCATGGCATATAAATTGTCTAGAGATGTTGGCGGTGTTCCAAGCTTTGAAACACTTCCTAGCAGACCTCAGAGGTCATCATGTGCTAGTTCAGTCAGACAACATGTCGGTGGTCTCGTATATAAATCATCAGGGGGGCCTGCGGTCGCGTCCACTTTACAAGTTGGCCCGTCAGATCCTCCTGTGGTCCCAGGGGAAGTTACGGTCTCTGAGAGCTATGTATCTTCCTGGTTATTTGAATGTGGTAGCAGACTCCCTGTGGAGGCAGGGGCCGAGGCCGGGGGAATGGAGGCTCCACCCCGAGGTGGTGGAGCTCCTTTGGTTGAGTTTCGGTCGCGCCGAGGTGGACCTATTCGCTTCCAAGGAGACAACGCACTGTCATCTGTGGTTCTCCATCAGTCAGCCAGCCCCTCTGGGGTTGGACGCTCTGGTACAGCCGTGGCCGAGGTCACGTCTGTATACTTTTCCCCCGGTTGCTCTGCTACCAGGAGTTCTGGAGAGGGTTCGCCGGGACGGGGTCAGCCTACTTCTAGTAGCCCTGTTCTGGCCGGCCCGAGTATGGTTCGCGGACCTAATATCTCTTCTGGACGGCTCTCCTTTGGAGATTCCGATCAGGAGGGATCTACTCTCTCAGGAGGGCGGTACGATATTTCACCCCCGCCCAGAGTTGTGGAAACTGTGGGCTTGGCCTCTGAGGGGGCCCAGTTCATAGAATCTGGTCTCTCAACTGAGGTTGTTGAGACCATCCTTCACTCCAGAGCTCCGTCCACGAGGAAGTTATATGCCCTGAAGTGGAAACTTTTCACTTCTTGGTGTGCAGAACACCGGCAGGACCCAGTTAACTGCCCAGTGGGTGCAGTGCTGGAGTTTCTGCAGGAGCGTTTCTCTGCAGGGTTATCCCCCTCCACACTAAAGGTGTATGTGGCGGCACTAGCTGCTTACCATGTCCCTTTCAGTGGAGTTTCTCTTGGGAGACACCCACTTATAACTCGCTTCCTTCGTGGCACTTTGAGGCTGAGGCCTGCAGTTCATATGAGGGTGCCAACTTGGGATTTGGCCATTGTACTAGAGGGCCTTTCTTTGGCCCCCTTTGAACCTATTGAGGAAGTTTCTGAGAAATTTCTCACGTATAAAACTCTTTTTCTGCTTGCAATCTCCTCACTTAAGGGAATCGGAGATTTGCAGGCTCTGTCGGTTGCACCCTCGTGCCTGGAGTTTTCGCCTGGTATGGTTAAGGCTTTTCTATACCCTAGACCAGGTTATGTCCCTAAGGTCCCTACTAATGCTGTTAGACCTACAGTGCTGCAGGCTTTCTATCCTCCTCCTTTTGTGTCATCAGATCAGGAGAAACTTAACCTTCTCTGCCCGGTTAGGGCGTTAGACGCTTACGTCCACAGAGCTGCCCTGTGGAGGAAATCAGAACAGTTATTTGTGTGCTTTGGGCCACCCAGGAAAGGGTGTCCCGCGTCTAAACAGAGAATGAGCAAGTGGGTGGTTGAGGCCATCTCACTTGCTTATGAGTCGGCTGGTCAGCCTTCACCTTTGGCTGTACGAGCCCACTCTACTAGGAGTATGGCTGCTTCTAAGGCATTGTTGTCAGGAGTATCGCTAAGTGATGTTTGTGATGCGGCTGGGTGGTCCTCACCGCATACATTTGTTAAGTTCTATGAATTGGACTTAAGTTCCACTCCTGGGGCGCAGGTGCTCTCGTCCTCTGTGCGCTAGTTCCCACATGACGGTCATTTCCTCCTATGGCGACGTGGGTATTGGCGTTCCCACAGCTTGACGCAGCTCGAGTTCCCTTGAAAGGGAACGTCTCGGTTACGTATGTAACCCTAGTTCCCTGATAGGGAACGAGACGCTGCGTCGTTCTGCCATACTCCCAGCATGCCCGTTAGCGCTTCCTTCAGGCCTATCAGAAGCTGTCGCGCTTGTGTTTTGGGGGTGCTTTATAGTTTCCTGGTCGATGACGTCACCCGCCTATGACGTTCCGTCTCTCCATTGGACTGATTCCATACGTGCTTCATGACGCACACACGCAGAGGCGTTCCCACAGCTTGACGCAGCGTCTCGTTCCCTATCAGGGAACTAGGGTTACATACGTAACCGAGACGTTTTTGTAGTCTGTGCAGTACACTGAAAAAAATATTTCATAGGATTTACTTAGAAACAGTTTTCACTCAAGAACTGCTAGTAAACTCCAAAATACAAGTAACACGCTGAATTAAATGTGAAATTTTGAAGTAGAAAGACTGAAATAGCATTTTCTTATGTACTTCATTAATCTTTGAAAAAAAATAATACAATTATTTTCAAATATGTGATTATTAAATATTCTAAAAAAATGAAAAAGTTGCTTTATCAATATTAATAATAAATCATAATTTCTATTGTTTTTTACATGTTCAGTTTGGTGTCATATTTTTCACTTTTTTAAATGATTATATTTAAAATTCCAATTCAAAATATAGTTTTTTAAATTGTTATTATTATTCATTTTTTGTACCAGAAAAATTGTCATGGACTAAGCTTTTTCTATATTCAGTAACAGATCAAAACACAGAACATTAACATTTCCATTTTATTAGCTGAAACTTTAAAGCTGACATGTGTGTTTGTGTTTTCATCTGAGTTTGTGTTTGTCAACCTGGATGTGTTTGAACAGGTTGATTGACAGCTTCCTACAGGCTTCTGCTGTGTAAGGAACAGCATGATAAATGACTCTGATGGCACTCACCAACCATGATAAAGTGGGCCTCCTTACAGAGCTGACTCACAGAACTACCATAAAGTTCGTCCCTCTGGTGCTGGAATGCATGTCCTCACCATTACAGTTAGTGGTCATGCTGGTAGATGAGAGACTCAGAGTTCACTGCCATGACTGTGACATCAGACACTGCGGGATGGGAAATCAATACACCAGGGCTTCTAATTCAAGACTGGCAAGCTGCAAGCACCAATAAGTCCAACAAATTTGGAAGAATATACAAATTTATAAAAACCTGCTTAGTTATTTGAGGATTAATCTTAATTTTCTTATGTTAAAATGCTTTCTCCTATCTGTTTAATGTAATAAAATAACTTTGCTTTATTTTATTGGGTATTTACATTTATTACCTAAAATTTTCTACTCCATAGAAGCTGACATATGCCCAAATTCAAGCATTTAATAAAATAAGCTTAAAACAATTCACCCTTTTACAGCATATTTAGTTAACAAACAACTTCCAGTCATGTAATATGAATTTAATTTACGATAAACAACATCCCATCTGTCAAATCCATCCTTATACTCAAGCTCTGAAGATCATATTACTCCAGGTTTGTGGTGCATTTTCAGTCATACAGACTCCGAATGAATCACTGAAACATTTTTGTTGACTTGAGAACAACGGAAATAGAGTCAGTTCAATTCATGAATGAATCGTTCAGTGAGATCTGTGAACCATCAAAAAGAATGATTCATTTAAGATTTAATTCAAGATGCCACAACACCATAAAATTGTTTTTACAGGAATGAAAACGAGCTGTAAGGGATAGATTAAAGTCCGTTCAATGGATTGAACAGTTCAGTGCTCACCATTGTAAACATTAAGTCTGTCTCTCACAGCCTTGTTTTCATCCGTTTTAAATTTAATATGTCATCTATCCTGACTAAATGGTCTATTAGATGAAAAAGTAAATATAGGCCTACTTAGTTACTATCCACATGATTCTGGATAAATTGAGAATCACGATTTTTTTGTTTCAAAGAGATCATGATTCTCCCACGATTCTGAACAGACAACTAAACAGAATAACATGTAATTTACTGGAGGTTCTGACAAATTGTTAATTGCTGCAGTCTATTTAAAAATGTTTAATGAATTTCAATTAATTATTTTATTAAAAAAATCGGTTTGAATGAATGATTCAATGACTCATATACTTCACTTGTTTCAATACTGGATGAATCAGCATTTTTGAACGAATCCCTTGAATTAATTAGGCCTATTCAATGACAAATACATTTTTAACAGTCACTTGTCGCCACCTACTATGATGTAATTGAAATAATCCTTATATGAAGCTCCAAATTACTTTCTAAAGTTTATTTGCTCTATTTGGTTCGCTTCTGTATTGTTTATATCCGAACTTCAAACTTTTATCCCAGTATTTCTGTGATAATCTGAATTATTCTAACACAGAAATAATGATACTATGTGGTTGAAAAAACTGCTTGTGAAGCTGTTTCATACCTATACATGACAACTGCTCTCTCTGGCTCAGATTAGAATGTTCCTGTGTGATTTTGTCAAAGGTTTAATTTAATTACTTTTAACATGGATGGATGCACTTTTATGGACTTCAAAACAGAAACGGCCATTCACTGCCATTATAAAGCTAGGAAGAGCCAGGACATTTTTTAATATAACTCCGATTGTATTCGTCTGAAAGAAGAATGTCATATACATCTAGGATGGCTTGAGGGTGAATAAATCATGGGCTTATTTTCATTTTTGGGTGAACTATCCCTTTAACATGTCCTCTAATGCAGAATGCACTGCCATTTTGCTACTTTTACTCTATATTCTTAATTAGCAGTAGCTTCAAATGTTCCGCTGGAAACAAAAATATTACAGTTGCACAGAATTGGGCAAACCTCAAACTTTCCTGTTAATTCATCAAACACAAACAAAATATCCACAGCTGACACTTAGATGTTAGCGTTGGACCTTAGCGCTTGCATATTTGCCCGAATAAACGCATACTTTTAAGGGCAGTAGCTGAACTCAACAACAACCACAGAATCTCATCAAAATCCCATTATGGGATTGCAAAACATGTTAGATGTTGAAAATTCAAAACTGGGTCTACAAAAACAGAATGGTTATGAGTTTATGTTTGTGCCAAAGCTGGTGGCTGTTAGCATTAGCAGGTAGCTGCCTACGGGGTTTATAAATTTACTGGGTTATAGAGACCAGTGAGGAAATCTCAGTCAGCAGTCTGGTCCAACTGAGCGTGCTTGGTTCCCATGACGACCTCCTTCCCCTCTCACTGGCTCCAAGCATTGCAAATGTAGCATGGAGCTCTGCAACGCCCAATAACCCATCACCGGGGGCAACGGCCAATATCCCATTGCCATGGGTAACTAGTGATGCCTAGAGAAGCAGGACTGCATTAGGGGAATTGGAGGGAATACTGTAGGGGAATTCTGAGAGTGTAATTGAAATAAAATGGAACATGTGTCTTAAAGGTTGAGACCTGTTGGTGCAAGTGGAGTGGAAATATGGTAGAGAGAGTTAACACTGAGGCTGTTTGTACAAGGACACACAATTACAGACTCGACCACAAAACTCTGAGTTAACACACCCGCACACAAGCGCATACACATGCACCTATGAACAACCACACATATACATGTACATTTGCATCAAAGATATTTTCCATCATTTCCATAAATATACAGATGTCTTTGTGGTCTCCCGTGACTTCAAAAGGAAAATGCATATGTAGAAAACATTGAAGAAAGAAAAACCAGTGAAAAACAGCATAACATCTAATCTACAAAATACATTGTTAAGCATGTAAAAAAAACTGTCACTGAGCGAGACATTGCAAATACCTCATCTTTTTTTCCTCAATTTCACTCATGCGGTTTTTTATAATACTGCCCTTTTTCTCTTCTGCTCTCTGTTTCCTTTTCTTGCTCTCCATTTCTGTCTTTCTCTCTCCTTTTTCTTTTATTGTGTGTGTGTGTGTGTGTGTGTGTGTGTGTATACTATGTGCTAAGTTTATTTTCTCTTGGTGCTAATGTAAATTCCTCATGAACACCTTCCATCACACACTCAATGATCCACAACGCAAGTCTCCACAAGAGACCGCTTCATCACACATCTTACACACACACAAAATACATACTTCTTACACCATTTCACCTCAGGGACAACACACATGCACCATCCTACACTGTTATAGACACTCTGAATTTGGAGTCACATTTGTTTGAACTGCAGTTTCTTAATCTGTATTTTTGTCTTGTTTTCTAGTTCAAATATATATACAATTCTAATCGAAATGATTCAACCCCCATTGCAAATCAAGTTTATTGGCAAAATATACAGACTTTCAGCTGTTTGCAAAGAACAAATCCCACAAAAGTAATTGAAATAGCTCAACACAACAAATGTTTCAAGTGGTTTCCCCAAAATCAACTGAAAATGCAACTTTTAATGACTTCTGCAGTCTCAAAATTATTCAACCCTTTCATCGCAAGCATCTTTAGTACTTAGTAGAACACCCTTTTGCTGTTATTACCAGCTGCAAATGAGATGTACTTAGTAGAACACCCTTTTGCTGTTATTACCAGCTGCAAATGACAAATGAGATGTATAACCAGACACCATCTGGCAGTGTTTCTGAGGAATCTTACACCATTCCTCATGAGCAATAGCCTCCAGTTCAGTAATTTTCTTGGGTTTAGGTGCTGCAACCGCCTTCTTCAAATTCCACCACAGATTGTCTTTGGGGTTCAAGTCAGGTGACTGTGATGGCCACTGTAGAATCTTCCAGGACATCTTCTGCAACCAAGCCTTGGTGGAATTTGAGGTGTGCTTGGGATCATTGTCTTGTTGGATGGTCCAATGATGCCCAAGCTTCAGCCCACTGACGACATAACGTTTTCTCCTAGGATTTCCTGATACTTATCTTGCCTTTCACACGCTGCAGGTTTCCAGTGCCAGAGGATGCAAAGCAGACCCAGAGCATCACTGGGTCACCATCATGCTGAACTGTAGGCAGAGTGTTCTTTTCAGCATATGCTTCTTCTTCTTCCTCCAGACATACCGCTGATCCATAGGGCCGAAAAGTTCCAGTTTTGTTTAATCGCTTCACAGAACAGAATCTCAAAACCTCTGTGGCTTATTTATTTAATTTTGAGCAAATTGGAGCCGACTTTTCTTGTACTTTTGGGTCAGTAGTGGTGCACATCTTGGAGTTCTGGCATACGTTTAGTAGGCGCCTTACAGTGGAGGTGAAACCTCAGTGCCTGTTGCCACCAAGTCTTGCTGCAGGTCTTTTGCAGTCACTCGAGGGTTTTTCTGAACCTGCCTTCTCAGAAATCTGTTTGCAGCCGTTGCTAGCTTCCTTTTTCTTTCCCGTCCAGGTAGTGTAACCACTGTTACTTCAACTTTGAACTTGAAGACTATGCTTCCAACGGTGTCTCTAGGAATATTTAGTACCTTCGCTATCTTTTTGTATCCTGTTCCTTTTTTGTGAAGGGCGATGATATCTTCTCTTAATTTTTTGGACCATTCTTTTGACTTAGCCATATTTCTAACATCCAGTCAAATGTGACACTGAACAAACCTAGTCAGTTCAGGTATTTCGTGTGTTCTAGCTCAAACAAACCTAGTGCAACTAATAATGCCCTTGATTAGCTGTATCAGGTGTGCTTGAGACAACATCTGTTTTGCAGATTTGTGCTGTCGTGATGGATCCTATTCAGGGGGTTGAATAATTTTGAGAGTGCAGAAGACATTAAAAGTTGCATTTTCAGTTGACCTTCGCTAAGCCACGCCCGAAACCCCCCACTGGCCAATCGTGTCTTAGCAACCGTAACTAGGCGCGGGAGGTCTGGCAAGCTTTCGAGCGAGGGAAACATGCCGAAGCGTTGTGCGTATGGATTGTGCAAATCTGATACCCGGTATCCTAAAAGTTTGGACGGGGGAGTGGAATTGTTTTCCTTCCCAAAAATCTAAAAGCCAAGGTGAGAAATGATGGGCGTGGATCAAGCAGTGTGGGAGACCCCATTCACAACTACATGTCCACAGGATTAACAAAAACACCTATTGCTTGGAAGTTGGAAATAATGACGGTTCTTTGTTCATAATGCACATGTTTTAACGTGAAATATGACAATTAAAGACAAGACGGAGGCTCACTGACATACTTTAAAATATATTTCAGCATTTTGTTAATCGACGGCCTACTACCCCTGACTGATTAACTTTAACCCAATCTGATCGCGGCTCTCCCGGTGTTAGTGTTATTCCACAAGATTTATGGATAAGCTGTTTGATTTATAATTATTAGATTAGTTTCACATTTCACTTACCCTGCTGTGCACGAACATCGCTGTTCCTCAATTTGTGTGTTTCCCATTTGAATGGTCAGCGTATGAGGCGGCTGCTGCTTGCGCTGGGACTAACGTTATAGGCTTTAGCTTCAATTTTTATGAAATTATTCGCTAATCGGTTGCATATTATGTCGTGGATATATCCCTCGAATGCATACTGCAGTCCCTTTTGTCTTGCTCTCTCAGATATTTCACATGTTCGCCAAAATTACTAATTATCTCATTGGGAAGGTCTGACACCGGTGCATACACACTGTAAGACGTGCCAGGTGTGAAAGCTTTGTTCATTGCAAACAGCTGAAAGTCAGTCAATTTTGCCAATAAACAATAAACCACATATATGATATGTCATTACAACCCCAAATCAGATAAAGTTGGGTCATTTTGTAAAATGCAATAAAATCAAGAATCTGTGATTTGTTCATTCTATTTAACCTTTTATTAACTGACAAAAGCACAAAGAAACGTTTTCCAATGTTTTCACTGACCAACATAATTGTATTTTGTAAATATGAACAAATTTTGATTTTGATGGCTGCAACACACCCCAAAAAAGTTGGGAAAGAGACCAAATAAAAGTGAAAAGATTATCCAAATTAGATTATCCAACTATTTTGAAACAGTCCACAATGAGCAGGTGAATTGGTAATAGTTGAGGGTATCATGTTTGGGTGTAAAAGTGCTTCTCAGTCTTTTTAAGCAAAGATGGGTCATGGCTCATTAAAAAAATCACATTTCTCAATGCAAGATTGCAAAGAATTTATGCCTTTCATCATCTTCCATACATAATATTGTCACAAGATTCAGGGAATCCAGAGAAATCTCAGTCTGTGTAGGGCAAGGCAGTAGACCTCTGTTGAATGTGCGTGACCTTTGAGCCCTCAGATGGCATTGCACAAGATACCATCATGCTACTCTGTCAAATACAGCCACATGTGCTCAGGAGTAATTTGGAAAACCGTTTTCACTGAACACAGTCTGACTCTGCATTAAGAAATGCCACTTGAATCTCTGTTACGCAAGGAGAAAGCTTTAAATCGGTTCTATGTGGAGATGCCGGCGAGTTCTCTGGGCCTGAGCTCATCTCAGATGGTCTAGAAGAAAGTGGAAATGTCTGCTGCTGTCAGATGTGTCCATGTTTCAGCTTGTTTTTGGGAGAAAATGGACATCGAGTTCTCAGTCCCAAAGACGAAAGGGACCAACCAGACTTTCACCAGCGACAGGTGCAAAAGCAAACATCTGTGCTGGTATTGAGGTGCATCATTGCAAACGGTATGGGTAACTTGCATTATTTTGGTACCATTGACATGGAGGCATATATTTGGATTGTACAGAGACATAAACTGCCATCAAGATGACATCTTTCCTGGGAAGTAAGACAATGCCAGGCCTCATTCTGCACATGCTAAAACTGAGTGGTTTATAGACACTCTGCACCATAGAAGGGATGTGCCTGCCTGTTTACTGCAGTCCAGATATGTCTCTTATGGAAAATGTATGACCCATCATGAAAAGGAGAATCAGGCAATGATGACCACAGACTGTTGAGCGGCTGTCTTGTATCAGACAAGATTGGGCAAATATTCCACTATAGCAAAACTCCAACAATTAGTATCCTCAACTCAAAGGAAAGGTGATGTGACACAGTGGTAAACATGCCTCTGTCCCAACTTTTTTGGGGTGTGTTGCAGCCATCAAAATCAAAATTTGTTCATATTTACAAAATACAATTATGTTGGTCAGTGAAAACATTGGAAAACATTTCTTTGTACTTTTGTCAGTTAATAATAGGTTAAATAGAATGAACAAATCACAGATTCTTGATTTTATTACATTTTACTAAATGTCCCAACTTTTTCTGATTTGGGGTTGTATTTTCATTGCATTGTCCAAATGAGTTAAATAAAAATGCTATATCTTGAATCAAAAATTAGCAAACAGGTTTTGTTTCTGGTTTTATGGATAAACCCCACTAGATTCTATTGGATTTTAGCTGAAAACAATAGGAGAAAAATATTTTCCAATGTGAAAGAAACAAAAATAAACTTTACTCAAGATATTTCATCTGATAATATGTCTTAATATCTTATGCCATTTAGCTTCTCATGTAAATGTATCTTGTTTTAAGGATGTAGTTATATTACTGGGAAAAAAAAACTTTACATAGTTGGTTTTGAAAATAGGTTAAAAAGCATATATTGCACATAAAATAGTTTTGAGAGGTATAGTTTTCATCTGTTGGAGTGAAAGTTTGCTGTCAGTGTTTATTTGCATGCCTTTGACACCCCATCGCCACAGACGCGTTAACAAGAAGCTTGTACGTCGTGTGTGGCCTGTGTGTGACCTCTGTCAGTGTGTGTATCTGCCTGTACATGACCCACATTTAAATTACACCTGATTCAATGGCTTCCACATTACCTGTTGCCATTCCGCTCTTTTTTTAAAGAGACATCGGCATTGTCTATGTGAATGTGATTCAGTGCATTAAAGATAAAGTGTGAGTCGTGCATTCCTGTAGTGGGAGTTTGACCAGCTCTGCTCTATCACACTAAAATAACAGACCACATACACCACCTTTATTACTAGCCACAAATCACACAGCCCACTCTCTCACTCGCCTTGCCCCTTTGCCCCTTCTTATCGTCATGTCTCACTCGCCCTCCCACTCTTTCACAGTTCTCTAGAAACCTGGTGTTATCTAACAACCCAGAATTTTCATCCATAACGTTCCCAAGATAATAACCCAGAGCCCTTTGGGGGCTTTGTTGAGTAGCCGACAAATTACTAAGACAACAAATTGCTTCATCCCAAAGATGAACTGGTTTCCTTTTCTCTGTCTTTTGCTAGAGAAGTTGGAATGTTCTATATATCTCTATATTTATATTTAACTCAAGTAATTTTTTTCTATAGCACTTTAAAAAAAAAATCATGATGTTGATGTTTTTAATATCTTAAAGTGCCCCTATTATGCTATATTAAAGGTTCCTAATTTTGTTTCGGAAGTCTCCTACTATAGGTTTACATGCATCCAAGGTCAAAAAACACAAATTTTCTCACAATATACATTGCAGAATCACTTCTTTTCTCAGTGTCTGAAACAGCTCGGTCTCTCCAAACCCCTTCTTTCCAAGAGCCTACTCTGCTCTGATTGGTCAATTGGACCAGTCTGTTGTGATTGGTCTACAGCTTACAGCATGTGTCGGAAACGAAAAGGCCATTACCATATCTGAATCTCAGCTCCGGAGGCTCCCTCAGCGCTTGTATACACAATGATACAAACAGTAACGATGCCGTCGGTTTTACCGTATCAATCTGAACCTGAGTCCTCATCCTGGAAGTGCATGCAAAGTGGATTTGCTTTTGCGACATCTTCTTGACATGTTGACAACACAAAGCAAACTCTTCCAGGCCTCAGCTACACCAACAGTGTTTAAGGGCGGATCAAAGTAGACGTTGTTCGTGGGCAGCCAATGAAGATCATTGGCTGCCATTATGCAAATGTGTTACAATCCTTCAAAGGTTTATGAAAGGAAGTGAGACTGGAATTGCAGAAGACTCGTTTCAACAGATCAGAATTGATTCTTTCTTCTAGGAGACCATCATTTTATTTGTCATGAACTTTGATTTTTAAAACTTTGCAGACCTTTTACATTCACAAACTGCTATATTACACACTACATGAAAGGTAATTATAAGCATAAAAAAGCATTATAGGGGTACTTTAATATCTTTATGTTTTATAGTCGCATTTAGAAGATTAGAGCTGGGTGACAATATAGTTTAAATTTTGTGACAATACAAGCAATCAAACCATTGAGATATGCTATAATAGCCCTACAAACTGTAAAAAAAAAATGTTGGTTTAACTTAAAGTAAGTTACCTGTTTGCCTTAAAATTTTTAGTTCTTTGAAATAAAAAATTTGAGTTAATAAAATGGATATCGGTTTAAAACTCAAAATATTAAGTTAACTGAACCAAATTAATTATTTAAGTTGATTTGACAAAAAAAGTTATGATTACAAATCATGAAAATAATTTTTTACACTGTATGTATGCGGATAAAGTTGGACATTCTTATATATCCAACTTTATATAAAGAGCTAAGCGATAATATAGTTACATTTTGTGACAAAATAAAAGTTATGTAGTTGACATTTGCTATAGTTTATATCGTATATATTCATACATATGTTTGTCTATGTGTCCAGTGCCAACAGAAGGGGATGTTTGATGGACTCTGAGGTTTGTCCATAAAGAGCCACATGTTTGGGTCCTTCATAAAGTGTAATGACAGATTGGGAGGCTTGCGCTGCATTGTTACCACATACATCATGTCATTACAGCAGATCTGAGCACTGTGGTGGAAGATATTTACAATCAGGCCGTTTTTAGATGCCCTCAACCAAACTTAGAGCTTTAACTACCCAGACCCTGCATGGCTAGAGTAGCTAATTTAATCTAGAGAGGAGAGGAATGCTTAAAATACATCCGTACAAAACACATCAGAGAAACATAACACACTTCAGTTCCTCAAGCTGGTTAAAAAGGCAGTGTCAGCAATGTTACCTGAAAACTCATGAACAAATGTGCTAAAAACATGGAACATAGCTCTTTAGGAGTATGTGTGTGTTTGTGTGTTCATGTGGGTGGGTGTTCAACACAGCCCACTATGTTCAAGTGAAGAAATAAGCGAGACAGTGCTGACACCACATGGTGAGCTCTGAGGTCAAAGGTTAAAGGTCAGGGCATGAGCAGTGGGTTGCTCTGTTAGGAACATGTATTTACATCAAGGAGTAACCTGCCAGACTTTACTCAGGTTAAAAAAAAAAATGACAACAACGGTCAAGGTCGGTCTATATTCTTCTCTCTTTAAAAATGATTTACAATTACACAATACTAAGACTGATTTTGACCTTTTACAATTTCTAAAAAGGACTGATCTCATCCTTATTCTCATCTGATTATTTTTAACCCTAAGTATTAAACGTAACTCATTGGGCTGATAACATCTAGCATATGTATGTTATAATGTTACAAAAGATTTATGTTACAAATAAATGCTTTTCTTTTGAACTTTTTTATCCATTTTATAATCATGAAAAAATTTATCATGTTTTCCACAAAAATATTAAGCAAAATATTCAAATGATATTAAATGCTTAAATCCAAATCTCTATACACTGTCACTTTCTCTCTTTCTTGATCTCCATAAACTCTGTTTGCTCTATCTGTCATCAGGCCCACCTCCTATCACACGTTCACAGAAATGAAAACAGAGTCTCCCTCCATCCCTTCATATGTCTCTCCTGCCATTCCTTCATCCATGTCAGAAACTCTGGACTAGTCAAAATAATGCTATCGCTAAGGAAAACACTGCCATGAGGTGCCGCCGCGGCTATGGGCGATGACAGTGTCTGCTCGCACAATCCACCCGGGAACTATCAAAGGGGAGCATCTTCACACACACACACACACACACACACACACACACTTAAGTACGCAAACAGTACCACGCCAGTAAATCCCTTCTGAGGCAAAAATCTAATCAAATTGACATATTAATTCAGAAAGAAATATTAACATCACAAACAAACCATACGTCTGAAAGGCAAGTTGTTTTTGCATTGTTTATCAGTGTGTAGGGGAGATCAGAGATCAGGAATATTGCCATCTGAAAATTGATAAACTATAACAGTTGATAGTAAACAGGATTGGTATCTCTCCATACTCTAAAAGCATTCAAACACACTAAAAACCTCAAAAACAAACATAACCTGAGCTCGCTCAGCAAAACAGGTTGAGGTTTCATCCTACAATCACATATAACACAAGCAAAATAATAAAATGTCACAGAATCTTAAGGGTATACTTAATTAACTAAGACAATTTATGGTTTGTCAAGCAACTACAAATCAACCATTGCTTTGTACTATGCAAAAATCAATCAACCATACAATGAGACCGTTTCTGACCTACTATGATATTTTTTAAGTGGACAAAAGACAAAACTAAAAGATATGCATGACATCTAGTTAGAAGAATTAGGATACATTTATTTATCATTATTGACAGAGGGATAGAAAATTAAGTTATTGGCACCCTTTAATCAACTTTCATTTCATTGGGCAAAAAAAAATAAATCTCATATTAAAACAACAACAAATTCCACTGTGACCGAAGATGCCCTTTACGAAATATATTAAAAATGAAACATATCTGAAAATGCTTAATTGATTAGTACAGTATAAACTGGGTGAAAAATCTATCTTCAGAGATCACAAACACATTAAAGCATTATTATTGTTGTTCATTTAACATGCACTCGTGTTCAAATGAATATCACTGACATTTATGAGATCTCTCAACTTAAACTCTTTGTACTGACATCGACAATCTTCCCAGCATTTTCGGCCTCATTCGGAGAACGTCTGAAAGAAAACCACTTCAAAGAACGGCCAATATTAAGTAACGCCTGGAGTTTGTTAGAAGCTAATTGACAAAACCTGAAAAGCTTTAGAAGAAAACTTTGCGGTCTGATGAGTCTAAAGTTCAACTCTATATCGTGAAAGCAAAGCACTATGTTTGACATACACAAAATTCAGATACCCAGGAAACAGCATCGCTACTGCCAGACATGATGCTCTGGGGTTGCTCTTCAGCAGGAGGAACTAGAAAACTTGTCCTCTTCAAGAATAACAATACTGAAGGTAAAAAAAAAAAATCTTGTTTTAAGTAGGATTCAAATCCCATGACTGGGGTAGACTTAATAAAGCACTTATTTTATGTTCCTAGAAACCATTTCTGTGATATAATCTTGATGAAATGTCCAAACTGTGGCCAAGTCTGTACTTCTGGCAGAGGCAAGCAGGTTTTGGGCACACTGTAAAAAAAAATTGCTGTAGTTATGCAGCTGTTTGCCAGTAACTTACTGTAGATTTAAATTGATGTATATTTACTGGCAAATGAACATTAAACATTAACAAGTCTTTGTCTTTACAGAATAAAAAAAATAACAATCTAATGCAAAGCATTCTGGGAACCAGAAATTTTTAACAATCTTTTTCTTTTTTTTTTTCCTTCAGATTTTGGTTCCCAGAATGCTTTGGATGAGGCTGTTATTTTAGTTTTATTCTGTAAAGATAAAGACTTGTTAATGTTTAAAGTTCATTTAACTTTGAACAAACTGTTGCCAGTAAATAACATCAATTTAAATCTACAGTAAGTTACTGGCAAGCAGCTGCCAGTAATACAGTAATTTCTACAGATTTTTTTTACAGTGCAGTTGTGGTAAGACTTACTAAAAAATGTGCCAATGTTTAAGGCATTATGGGATGTCATTTTAAACACTGTATGTTTTATAGGACATGACCATGTAATATTTAATGTTAAGGGTGCAATAGGTGATTCTCTACAGAGACATATATCCTGATAGCAATCATATGTTAAGCAGTCTAAATGTATTTTTATAAATATATCATCTGTGGAAAGCGTAGGACCAGAAAATGTTTATTCAGTCATTTCATTCGGTCCAGATAAAATGATAGCATGTTTCCCTGTCAGTCAACGTGTTATGAAGCAGCAAGGATGAATCGGAGAGTGAATTCAAACGCAAGCACTTTAATTAAACAAACAGGTAATCCAATGAAACGTAACAAGGCACACAGAACAAGGAACTGGAAGCATCTAACATCAAACAACGACCGACAAACACCAACTGAAGAACAAGGGTATAAATACACAGACAAACAAGCTTAACAAGATAACAAGGGGGCGTGGCTAATCAGAAACACCTGGGGAGACTAATCAACAGAACGGGGAACAGCAAAACATGTAAAGACAGAGAAACACATGACAGACAAGAACAAGGAACAAAACAAAACACCCACACCGTGACATAGCCCCCCCCCCCCCCTCATGGGCGGCTCCCGACGCCCCTTGAGACAAAAAACAAAACAAAACAAAAAAAACACTAAAGTTCAGGAGGGTGGTGAAGTGGAGGCGGTCTTGGGGGAGGGACGGAGGGCCAGGTTCGTGCAGGCGGCCAGGAAGGAGCAGGCGACCAGAACGGAGATGACCAGACGGGCGGCCAGGGCATAGACGACCCCTCGGGCGGCCAGGGCGGAGAAGACAGTCCATCGGACGGCCAGGGCAGAGACGACCCCTCGGGCGGCCATGGTGGAGACGACCCCTCGGGCGGCCAGGGCGGAGACGACCCCGGCTCGGGAACTGCAGACACCGGTTCGGGAACTGCAGACACCGGTTCGGGAACCGCAGACACCCGCTCGGGAACAGCAGGCACACACACTGGGTCGGGAACAGCAGGCACACACACTGGGTCGGGAACAGCAGACACACACACTGGGTCGGGAACAGACAACACAGACTCTGGCTCGGGAACAGACAACACAGACTCTGGCTCGGGAACAGACAACACAGACTCTGGCTCGGGAACAGACAACACAGACTCTGGCTCGGGAACAGACAACACACTCACTGGTTGGGGAACAGACATCACACACACTGGCTCCGGAACAGGCAACACACACACTGGCTCCGGCTCGGGGACAGACCACACAGACTCTGGCTCGGGAACAGGCAACACACACTCTGGCTCGGGAACAGGAACAGACTCTGGCTCGGGAACAGGAACAGACTCTGGCTCGGGAACAGGAACAGACTCTGGCTCGGGAACAGGAACAGACTCTGGCTCGGGAACAGGAACAGACTCTGGCTCGGGAACAGGAACAGACTCTGGCTCGGGAACAGGAACAGACTCTGGCTCGGGAACAGGAACAGACTCTGGGCCGGACATCTTGTCCGTAGACACTGGCTCGGAGGCGGCCATCTTGTCCGTAGACACTGGCTCGGAGGCGGCCATCTTGTCCGTAGACACTGGCTCGGAGGCGGCCATCTTGTCCGTAGACACTGGCTTGGAGGAAGTGACGTGAACAGTCTCTGGATCCGCACAAGTGACGTGAACAGTCTCTGGTTTGGCTATCTTGTCCATAGACACTGGCTCGGAGGAAGTGACGTGAACTGTCTCTGGATCAGCAGAAGTGACGTGAACAGTCTCTGGTTCGGCCATCTTGTCCGTAGACACTGGCTCGGAGGAAGTGACGTGAACAGTCTCTGGATCGGCCATCTTGTCTGTAGACACTGGCTCGGAGGAAGTGACGTGAACAGTCTCTGGATCGGCCATCTTGTCTGTAGACACTGGCTCTGTAGAAGTGACGTGACGTGAACAGTCTCTGGATCGGCCATCTTGTCTGTAGACACTGGCTCTGTAGAAGTGACGTGACGTGAACAGTCTCTGGATCGGCCATCTTGTCTGTAGACACTGGCTCTGTAGAAGTGACGTGACTTGAACGGTCTCTGGATCGGCAGACGTGACTTGAACGGTCTCTGGATCGGCAGACGTGACTTGAACGGTCTCTGGATCGGCAGACGTGACTTGAACGGTCTCTGGATCGGCAGACGTGACTTGAACGGTCTCTGGATCGGCAGACGTGACTTGAACGGTCTCTGGATCGGCAGACGTGACTTGAACGGTCTCTGGATCGGCAGACGTGACTTGAACGGTCTCTGGATCGGCAGACGTGACTTGAACGGTCTCTGGATCGGCAGACGTGACTTGAACGGTCTCTGGATCGGCAGACGTGACTTGAACGGTCTCTGGATCGGCAGACGTGACTTGAACGGTCTCTGGATCGGCAGACGTGACTTGAACGGTCTCTGGATCGGCAGTCGTGACTTGTACGGTCTCTGGATCGGCAGACGTGACTTGAACGGTCTCTGGATCGGCAGACTTGACTTGAACGGTCTCTGGATCGGCAGACGTGACTTGAACGGTCTCTGGATCGGCAGACGTGACTTGAACGGTCTCTGGATCGGCAGACGTGACTTGAACGGTCTCTGGATCGGCAGACGTGACTTGAACGGTCTCTGGATCGGCAGACGTGACTTGAACGGTCTCTGGATCGGCAGACGTGACTTGAACGGTCTCTGGATCGGCAGACGTGACTTGAACGGTCTCTGGATCGGCAGACGTGACTTGAACGGTCTCTGGATCGGCAGACGTGACTTGAACGGTCTCTGGATCGGCAGACGTGACTTGAACAGTCTCTGGATCGGCAGACGTGACTTGAATAGTCTCTGGACTGGACGGGACCAGCGGCGAGGACTCTGGGCTGACAGGAAGTACAGGGAGGACTTCCAGGCATTGCGGGACGTGGGAAGTCCTCCTCCTCCGTCTCCGAGAGCGAGAGAGCGCTGGGCTGGACGGAACCAGCGGTGAGGGCGCTGTACTGGACGGGACCAGCGATGAGGGCGCTGTACTGGACGGGACCAGCGGTGAAGGCTCTGGGCAGGACGGCGTCAGCGGCGAAGGAAGCTCTGGCTTTTGCTCGAAGACTGGCTCTTGCTCTTGCTCGAAGACTGGCTCTGGCTGGACGTGGCTGACGTGAAGCTCTGGCTGGACGTGGCTGATGTGAAGCTCTGGCTGGACGTGGCTGACGTGAAGCTCTGGCTGGACGTGGCTGACGTGAAGCTCTGGCTGGACGTGGCTGACGTGAAGCTCTGGCTGGACGTGGATGACGTGACGCTCTGGCTGGACGTGAAAATCCAGCTGGGAGCGGAGATCAGCTGATGACCTGGTGTGCCATGGGAGGAAGCTCTCCAGACATCGGGAGAGTGCCTCTCTCCAGTCCAGACCAGAGATATTGGGAAGCTCCCTTGGGTTAACCTCCTTAGTCCCCAGCCGGTAACACAACTTAATAGCCTCATCTCCGAGGGAGCAGGAAGCAGTGAGAGGAATAAACCCCCACGTGAACTGAAACAGATCGGGGCTATCCAGGGCCAAGGCCGCGATCTGACCCGCGAATTCCCGGCTCATGCTGGGAAGATCAGATGAGATCCGTGCTGCTGAATTCATCTTTGGTCGGTCGTTCTGTTATTAAGGATGGCTGGCGCGAAACAGACGTTCCGAAGCTTTGCGAGATCCCGAAGCAAAGATGATTCGAAACACTGATCCGAAGCGTGATTCAAAACACCCACGTCACGTGACAACGGCTAAATTAAGCGTCTAAGTGTTTCATCAGGTGGAGTGCTACGCCGAATCAGGGTTTCATTGATTGGTCGGTTCGGGAACAAATCACACAATCACACAGTATAAAAGTTTTGTCAACGCATTTTCATATCGTGGGTTTTTGTGAGAGGAGTTTGGTTTTGAGATAGCGGATTTTTGGTGATATAGTGACATTTATAGTGCGATTTGTTTAGTTATATTTAGGATTTAATTTACATTTACACATTGACTTAGAGACACACAGAGTACATATAGTGACACATTAATAGATGCATTGATAGAAATATATATATATATATATATATATATAGATAGATTAATAGATAGATACATATAGATTATTAGATAGATAGGCTACATATAAAATAGATGATAGATAGATAGATAGATAGATAGATAGATAGATAGATAGATAGATAGATAGATAGATAGATAGGGTAACTAACTTACTGGAAAGAGAGAGCAGTAATCTTTCCTCATTTGTATGTCCTAGCTAAAAAATATCTTTGTATGCCAGCAACAAGTGTCCCTTGTGAGAGAATTTTTTCAAAGGCTGGAGAAATTATCTGTAAAAAAAGAAGTAGGCTGAGTCCTTCAACAGCAGAGAAATTAATATTTTTCAATAAAAATCTATAAGAAAGGGAGACATTGTGGCTTGATTTATTTTTATTAATATTCATTTTTCATGACCAAAATCACATTATGCAATGTGAAGAGACTACAGGTTACAAGCTTCATATATTACAAAAATACAATAATAAAAAAAAAAACCAACACATTTTTTATTAGCTCTTTGTAAAGGTTGTTTCAGATCAACACCTGCAAGTGACCACTAAGTGTCAACGTGGAGACGGGTTTCGGATTGATTCGAAGCCTCGAAACAAAATGGTACATTTGCTTCGACTGTTTCATTGCTTCACGAAGCCTCGATCTGCCCATCACTATCTGTTATGAAGCAGCAAGGATGAATCGGAGAGTGAATTCAAACGCAAGCACTTTAATTAAACAAACAGGTAATCCAATGAAACGTAACAAGGCACACAGAACAAGGAACTGGAAGCATCTAACATCAAACAACGACCGACAAACACCAACTGAAGAACAAGGGTATAAATACACAGACAAACAAGCTTAACAAGATAACAAGGGGGCGTGGCTAATCAGAAACACCTGGGGAGGCTAATCAACAGAACGGGGAACAGCAAAACATGTAAAGACAGAGAAACACATGACAGACAAGAACAAGGAACAAAACAAAACACCCACACCGTGACACAACGTGTGTTTGCATACCACTGCGCAGCCTGTTCACGCAGAAATTTGGACAGCGAATTGCAGGGAGGGTGGGATCATATGCTTTTAATGTTAACAGGCTAAAGTTAGCATTTCCCAGATCACATATTGCTTCTTTTAATATGCTTTGCACTGTTAAATATGCTGATAGTGATAACCAGCAGAAAGTCACGATAATATAAATATAAAAATAAATGAGCAAATGCTTATACAAATGCATAGACGAGCACAGTGTTACCCATAAAATGGTAAAATACCATCAGGGTAACACAAAGGTTAAAATAATGCTATAACAAAAAAAGTAACATAAAACACCATGATGTGCACAAATAACAACAAAATAAGAAAAAAAATCAC
Organism: Gila orcuttii; assembly: GCA_026230005.1. Lineage (NCBI taxonomy): Eukaryota > Metazoa > Chordata > Actinopteri > Cypriniformes > Leuciscidae > Gila > Gila orcuttii. The sequence continues at coordinate 14,513,271 of JAPDVR010000021.1, read as the reverse complement.
TTTTAAAAGATAATTCAAATGTGATTTCCAGAATCAAGTTCCAGACTGTAAAATATTCTGAGGGCTCATACTTTATTAACTGAAGGAAAAAAAAAACATTTAACGATATTTACTAAACATACACACGTGTGTGTGTGTGTGTGTGTGTGTGTGTGTGTGTGTGTGTGTGTGTGTGTGTGTGTGTGTGTGTGTGTGTGTTAAATATAATATTATTTTCACCTTATATGGTCAGGTAAATGACAGTCAACTAATTACCAAGATCCACCACAATACTTTATTGTGTGTCAGGTACTTTTCCTTGCATGAATTTTCTTTGACAACAGAAAAAATATGATATTATACATGGGTAAAAAGGTCAGTTTTGGTCTCATCTGACCACAAGACAAAATTCCAGTTGAAATATAACTCCTGACAAAGTTAAATACTCCAGATGCTGCAGTTTGTGCTCAGTAATGGCTTCATTTGTGCATCCTTTCCTTAGCATTTGTTGACATTGCTTTGTCATGTAACAGCTGATTTTGAAGTGTGGAATTCTAAAACTATGACCCCTGGATTCTTCTCATCGTCTCCCTCACTCAGTGTGGGGGCCAAATCCCCATACATAATTCTCTGGCAAATCTGCAGTTGTTTCAGACTTCTGAAAGGTTTTGATTTTAGCCTTTGTGCTTAGCGGTATTTTCAACTGTTTATGTATTCTTTTATATCTGTTACTTGATCTGAGCGGTTCAACAATCATCTGTCACTTTTCTGCTGAAAGCTCTGTGGTTTAACCCATGGTGATGGACAAAGGTATTTTACATGCGTTCAAACTCATATTTATACCCCAGGGAAATGAGTATTGGAGAAAGGCAGCAATACAGTTCTTGGAAACAGAGACCAACTGTAAAGCATAGGATTTCATAACAGCCGCCACTTTGTTTGGCTTTAAATATTCTTCCAGAGCGCCAATAGTTCTGGAAACCCATATTTTGAAGAAATAAAAACATACTACGCAATAAAATACACTGCAAAAAAAAAAAAAAATTAAGTTGTAAACGAAAAACAAAGGTTATTAGAGTGTTTATACAAGAAAATGCTATTTCCGTTTTTCTATTTCAAAATTCCACATTTAATTAATTTAATTGTTATTTGATAATTACTTGCCATTTCTTTGTAATTATTTGAGAAATTCACTAGCAATTAAAGTGAAATCCTACACTTGAAATATACCGTGTTCAAATAAAGTCACGAACATGTTTCAACCTAAAATGTGTTGCTTATTGTTACATTTATGGATACCTATTCAATTTAGTGTTAAATTGAACGTCCATAGGGCATTCAGACACCTGAACTCTTGAAATGCAAAGAGAGACTCGCAGTTTCCCTCTCCTCCCCTTTGTTTAGGGTCAGGTTTTGGAGACAGCATGGTTCTCCCTGTCATTTGGTCCTCCATCAGCGGAGGTTGTGGCTTTGCACTTCTCTCTCTCTCCTCATCACTCTCTCAGCATAAAGAGGTCCAGATGGAGCAGCCCAGCAGCAGCTGCTAATTGAATGGCACATAAAACAATTTTGCCATTGTCTCAAGAAGTAACCAAATCAACAGCACATTTATGAGCACTGATGACCAGTTAAACATACAGGGAGCAAGAGAGAGAGAGAGAAACTAATTAGCTGGGCTTACAAAAACACTCATGATATCCGAGAGAGAGAGAAAGAGAGAGAGAGAGAGAGAGAGAGAGAGAGAGAGAGAGAGAGAGAGAGAGAGAGAGAGAGAGAGAGAGAGAGAGAGAGAGAGAGAGGTATTTTGTCTGTGATTGTGGTAGGAGGTTTTTCTCCAGATTTAATGAGGCTGAGATAGGGAGGTCATGACTGGAGAGAAATGTAATGGCTGCTTGTTTGGAAGCACCTGGATTAACACTTCAATAATGTCCTGAGATTTATTAGCTGAAGTATATTTATTATTCAGCAGCACACATGTATATAAAACACATGCACCCAACAATAAACACATGAACATTTACATTATGCACAACTCCCACTGAACTTACATAAACACAAGCAAAGGTCAAACGTATTAGCCCTCAGTTTGTATCTGAATGTAACGGCTTTTCGAACAAGAAAAAAATGTAGGGCGTGACTTGATTTTGTTGATCTGGAATTGATTGGATCATTGTATTGCTATTGCTGCGATCTCATGTGAGTGAAGGGTAAGAAGAGAAGAGATGTCGCAAGTGGGAGGGGAAGTTATTTTTAATTTTAAAGATTAAGGCGGCACATGAATTTAAAAAAAAGGATAAAATATTTATAATAAATACTGCAATATCTCATTAAAAAACACGAATTGTTCCTTTTGGATTTGATGGTGAGTGAAAGCTAAGTTGTTAATGAAAACAAAAAACTATCACTCACACAAACACTATGGCTGTGAATAGAATAAAATAACTTTAATTATATATTAATTGAATCCTAAGTAGCCTGATCAATTTAAACTTGCCTAGAAATAAATATATACCGATTATAATGTAAGATATCACAATTCTGCCAAACAGAGGCTGCAAATTACTGTACCTTTTCCCATCTACACTACTGTTCAAAGATTTACTTTAAAGAAATACACATTTTAATTCAACATAGAAACATTAAATTGACCAAAAGTGACAGTAAAGAATTTTTAATTTTGACAAAAGATTTCTATTTTAAATAAATGCTGTTCTTTTGAACTTTCTGCTCTTTAAAAAAATCTGAGGAAAAAACAGTTTCCACAAAAATATTAAGCAGCACAACTGATTTCAACATTGATGATAATAAGACATTTTTCTTGAGTATCACATCAGCATATTAGAATGATTTCTGAAGGATCACGTGACACTGAAGCCTGGAGTAATGATGCTGAAAATTCAGTCACAGGAATACATTATATTTTAAAATGCATTACTAGAAAACAGTTATTTTAAATTATAATAATATTCACAATATTACTGTTTTCACATTTGAGGAGGAAGTGTGCTGGAGGCCAAAGGGAATCAGTCACCTCAAACACCACGACTTCATCAGAAGAGTTTTTAACTCATTTATTACACACACAAAATCAACAGCTCGCTATCACAGATCATACACACACCAGATCATGTACTCCCATCCTTTCTATCTGTCTCTTTCTGACTTTCTCTCATAAACATCATCTTCCCTTTCTCCTCCTCTCCCAATCTGTCTGCATCTCTATCTTCCACTGATAAGTGGAGAGGGAAGCGGTGGCGATAATTTATGACATCATGAGACACATGAACATTCTATCAGACAGCTGTCCCCATGGCAACGTGCCAAATGTGGGCGGGGCCTCAGGGAATAGCACAGGAACTCTGAGCAAAACACATGCAAAAGTACAAAGTACAGGAAAAAATTGCGTGAGCCGGTGATAGAGTAATAAGATTGAGGAATAAGCTGACGCCTTCATTCCTCCATGAATCACATTTATGGCATTTCATTTGCTGATAGCAGCGTTCCCTCCTACCTTTTCAGACATCGTTATGCGGAAAATATGGGATGGCGATCCTTTGTAGTGTGAGCGTTATGTCCGCAGCCAGGCCGGAGGTTATTTATTGGCCGGCGGAGGAGAGGAAAGGGGGAGAGGGAGAGTGAGGGATGGGGGAAAGAGAGAAATGAGTGAGTGTGTGATCGGCTGCGGCCTTATTAGTGTGATTTACAACAGAGCCGCATTAGTTCAGCTTCATAAGAGCCCCAACCTACAAACCCACAAACACACACACACACACACACACACACACACACACTTACATACATGAAAAACATCTTTACCACTGTAAGTCTGAGTCCAACATGACGGAATTCATTATTTTACCATTTTAAGGCTAAATAAATTAAGCATGAATATGTCACACACACACACACACACACACACACACACACACACACACACACACACACACACACACACACACACACACACACACACACACACACACACACACGCACACACACGTCACACACACACACACTAGAGTGAAGCAAATCTTGAAATGTTTCTCATGAACTTTAATGACACAGCATGTTTTAATCTGAATCTCTGGAAGGGGAAACATGCCACAGTATTGACCATATTATTCACACACACAGCCACTGTCTCTGAATCTACTTCAGGCAGAGTAAATATGGCCATTTGTGGGTTTGTGTGTAAAGAAAAAGCCAAAAAGATGAATGGAGAGACAGTGACAGAAAGAGAGAGGGGAAAAGTGTGTGTGAGCTGTTTTCATGCTCATGTTCTAAAAGGCATCAGGCGCTAATAAAGAGCTCTGAGCGAGCGGTTGGTGTTTAACATCTGTGAAAGCTATCAAGAAACAAAGAGGTGGTCTTTGACTTTCGCTCACTCTCTCGCTCTGTTTTATTTAATTTTTCAGCTCATACTGGCTTCTCACTTGCCAAAGCATTTACAGACTATGAAAAGCCTGAAGAAAATGAGCAAAAGCAAGAAAAATGAAATGACCTCTGCAAACCACTCAGTTAGATCATCGCTGTTATGAAGTACATTTTCATGTCTCCATCATATATGGTCTAGTACAGGGGTTTTCGCACTTTTTGATGCCAATGACTCCTAAATATGACCATCCCCTTGCAAGTCATATTAAAAACGGTCCAATTATCAAACTTTTGAATATCAGGCAGCCATATATTTTCATGTATGCAGAACAATTTATACTGTAAAAAATTAAATATTATAAATATATCAGTTGTTATGAAATTTAACCTGAACACAGTTCTATTCGATGACCCTAAAAAGAAACATAAATTTCAGGCTTTCAATATTATTTAAAAAACTGTGGGTTATCTATTCAAAACTAGTTTTTATTATAAAATTAAAATGACAAATTAATTAGTCTTTATGCAGAATAAAACAATAACTATGTAAAATGTAGTAAATTATATAATACTAATTATAATTTTAAATAATAACACTTTTGGTTTGAGCATTTGTCATAATTTTTGCCATGTTCACAGACGCTATACATTAACTTATAAATAAATATTATGGATTTTTCTTAAGAAATAATACAGGTGTTTTTTTAACGTCTTCACCTCTTGTAAAGCCCATATCCAGATTAAAAATGAACATAATTGAAGTCATTCTTCATCAACATGAGGGTAATAATACAGTAAATAAAGACAAAATGTTCATGTTTGGGTGAACTATTGTCTTCTCTCTCCCTGTATAAGACACAGACAATTCCTCATTCACTCTGAACCCTCTTGAGTCTTTCAGCAGGAATCTCATGTCACACACACACACAAACACACTCATGGGTCTGCCAGTGAGGTCAACAACCACATTAACACACACCGATGCAAGTGTCTCAGTGACATCAGACAGAAAGAGCCGCATACAGTATCATCTTAGCTCTATGAAAGCAGCACTCACTCTGTGCTATCAGCCCTGTGACTCTGACTCGTCTATGTGCGATAACTCTACGCTTGAACGTCTCCAGACAGCCTCGAAACATACATGTCACCCCTTTTTATCTATCTTTATGTGATGGGATGCCAGGAGATGTCCCCCATTATCACAAACACACAAAATGAGACTGCATCCATATCGTTGCATTTGGTTTCTGGTTTCTGTCACAAACACATGCTCAGAAGAACACAAATAACATGCTACATAGATAATCACTTTCTATATGTTATTGTTACCTGATTCTCCTTGTTTTGGTCACTGATACATGCTTAGGTAGGCTACATACAGTAGCTAATACAGTTTTCTTGGTTGTGTGTTCTTCTTAAGGTATTAGTGGGTTATTTGTAGGTCAGTTGCTCCATATTGTTACCACACAATATTTTAGTGGAAAGCCACACTGTTTGCATAAGTGTATTTAAGTGTGTATTCTATATCTCCTTCCCTTTCTTCATATCTGACATGGTTCTTTCAGTCTCCTATAGACAAGCAGAGAGATTTCTTCGAAATGGAGACAGAGGGAAATGAATAAGAGATTAAATGGGGCGCCTGAGAAGCTCAAAACTGTATATTTTTGTGCAGCATAAGTTATCCTTATCATTACTGTGGAAAACTGTATCCCTCATGCTCTAAACACAAAGAAATACACATGAAGGTCTATCTACTCTGGCTTACAGTATTTCTTTGAAGATAAGTCACCAGGTGGAATGTGTCAAGTGGCCTGAAACTCCTCTGAAGGTCATGAACAGCTTCTGAGTAATCTTTCATACTTTTATTGATGTTCTAGTATATAGGATACAGTATATAGGATAACAAATTATCTAGAACCAACGCTAGATATTTTGTAGAGCTTTTGTTCCTCCATAAAGGAGAAATCTAACAATCATCTGAGCCTCGATGCCCTTTTGACTTGATGTGTATTAAATTTAAGGGATAAATAAAGGGATACAGTAGTTCACCTAAAAATGAAAGTTATGTCATCATTTACTGAGCCTCATTTTAAACCCTTATGACTTTCTTTTTTTTAAGGAGGACTTAAACAATGTCAACGCTTTTTTTTCACACCAACAAATAAACCCATAAATGTAGTCAAAATGACTCTTGAGTGAGTCTTCTGAAGCCATACAAAAGTTTGGCTTGAAGAACAGGCAGTAATATTCACTGAAAGTCGTGACCTCCACAGTAGCTCTCCAATCTCATTTTTCCTTAAAACATTTGAATACAATCCAGGCTCATTGGAAAAATGTGCCTGTTGCTTCTTGAACATTTAAAAACACTTTCAAAGTGAAATGTCCAGTAAGTGGTGCTAAAAATGGTTTCACTTTATTTTGATGATCCCTTTATTCTGTTGACTATAACTATAACTAACGATGCACCTAAAAGTCCACTAACTCCCATTAGAGAGTTAGTAGAGTAGTAGACTGGTAGGTTTAGGGTTAGAATAAGTTGACGTACTTGCAAAGTTACTTAGTCAGTTGAATGTCAGTAGAATTAACACAATAAAGTGTTAGCAGATATTAAGCAGACAGTCTACTAATATTTAAATGAGAGTTAGTTTACATGTAGTTGCAGAGTTACTTAGATAAAAAAGAATTTACTAAAGCAACCATGTCATTTAGCGTGCTTCTACAAGTCTTTCAGCTGTTTTATCTTGACTTGTATATCACAGGACTTGTACAGAGCATTCTGCATCGTAAGTCCAATAGTGTACCAGGTGAGCTACCAAGCAAGTTTACTATGTCATATAACACAAACATTTGGACCTAGTTATGTTATACAAACATCAAAATGTATTAGTTTACAAATCTTGCACTGTTAAAAGTGTGTTGAGGTAATAAAATAATATTGTCAAAGAACCGTATGAAAAAAAGACTTTATTAATTGATAATCTGCCCTCGTAATCATAATTTGTGTGAAAAGGAATAAATGTTGTTGGTGTTTTGAATTTTATGTATAGGTATGTTTCTGAAGTGTAGCAGAAATGTAGGTAGACACATGTTTTCCCGTGAGCTTAGTTTGTTTACATTTTTTGCATTAAGATGCATCCAAATTCCAAATTTGAAGTCGATACTAAACAAACTCTATTGTTGCTTGCACATGTTGCAGCCAATCACAAAATGCTAAATTTGATTACTTGGAACTGAGTGTAGGGTACTCCAGGGTAAGGCTAAAAGTAGCCTCTAAAAGTAGTTCTACATAGAAGAACTATGTATGCCATAAATCCATCTTTTTAGGCAACTAAAGTAGATATAGGTGTCATGTCATAGAATATTTTTAGCACGACTGAACATGTTGTAGTTAATGTGATCGCAATTTAATAAAAACATTGTAAGTTACTAATTATAACGCTTTAATTTCCACCGTTATTCAAACAGCGAATAAATTATATAAAGCGAGCAAAGAACATTATCACTGACTTCAGTCTAGCACGAGTTTAAGCACTCTCCAAAAAAACTCCCGTTATAATCAATGAAGCTGTCTACACTGTGAAATTAATCTTTTATATCATACCTAAATCTGCACTTTATGATGAGAGAATTCACGAGAATGCAGAATTCAGTCAGCGAGCACACACACTGAACAAAACTCCAGCGTTTCAGCGATGACTAATCTGAACGCCTCTAATTGGCCATTGCATTCATAAGCTCAACAGAATCATGTGTGATTGGTTATAATGCGCAACGCTGTAAAACGTGTAGAAAGAAGTGTGATGCAACATGATCAGATCTAAATTTAAAGCCAAAATCGACACTTTTCATTCCATTTTCACTTTATTACTAGATTTGGTTTAATTGTGCAATTTCCGTTAATTTCCAGCTTGTGGCCAGAACAAGGCTAAGCCTTACCCAGCCTTACACATGCTCTGCCTATATAGCCTATGGCTACAGAAGAAAGATAACTAACTTCATACCTAAAAACAAATCTCATCAGCATGAATAAAGGTGGATGGAAATTTGACTTGTGCAGATGTTTCTTTGAATCTTTGTTCTTTGCAAACTACTCATTTCAAGACAGTTTGTTTTGAGGTATTACAATGGAAACATGTCTGACTGGATTAATTATAAAAAAGTGGAAAGGATTTTTAATATGCAAACGTTCTCCATCAACACACACACACACAGAGAGAGAGAGAGAGAGAGAGAGAGAGAGAGAGAGAGAGAGGCAGACATTCCTGTTTTGAAACAGTGCAAGCCTGCATTTCCCTTTTTAAGATTGTAATTGCATCCGCAGGGAAAAGACTTCTTTTGACACGTTAGCGTTTCTATTCTAAACCAGAGGGAGAGAGGTGGCATTTGTTAATGGCACAATGCCTGCGTTACCAAATTTATACATCAAAATAACCAAGCAGATTATAAAGTGGAACAGTAACCACATAAAGACACCAGAAATGTGCTGTAAAGAGAGGCCTATTATGGATTTCATTAGTAAAAAAAAACTCATGCCACTTACTCATACACACACAGAGAGTAAAAAGGGCATGTGTTGTGACACATCAGACTCTCAAATGCCTTGTGATGCACAGATGGCCTTCACAAAAGTGTTTCTATATATCTTCTGAGAAGATGTTTAGAAATTTGCTATGACGTTTTGGAGTTTAAAGGTAGATTATTACCATGATAATTAATGCCACAATTGTCTAGCCAAAGCTAGATCTATTAATATAATACAGAATACATACTGTATATGCATACTTAAACATAAACATAAACATACAGCGTCTGTGACTACAAATCAGTTTTTCCCCTTTTAAAGTTGGTAAAAAAAAAGTTAATGTAAAAGAAGAAATATCACATTTTAATATTTCTAATATTATTATGTAATATTAGAAAAAATATTCAAATATGCTAATATAATCTAAGGAAAAAATAAGGTTTTATTTGGGGGGGAAAGCATTTTTAACTAAAGATGTTTGTACTCCACACAAATATGAGATAATTAGCTAATGTAGTCTATATAAGCAACAATAAACAACTGTAAAAAAAAAAAAAAAAAAAAAAAAAAACCTTTATATACAACTTTAAAGATTATTGGAGTACATTTTACAAGAAAATTATTTCAGTATTCAGTGTTACTTGCCATTTCTTTGTAATTATTCATGGAATTTACAAGCAATTTCTGAATACAAAGTGCTTCAAATGAATAATGGTGTAGGTTTATTTAAGTGTAGTAGGTTGTGTGCTATGGCATGTGTGTGCATATAGAAGGGTGTGAAATCCATTAAGTGGATAATTAAGGCTTGTGTTATATCACCCCTCCACCCCCTGTAGAGTGTCACCCACTGTCACTCGCCTCTGATGGCTTTTCCATCTCAGTCATGCCAGAAAGACCACACACACGTTCAAACAAAACTGCACACAGACAATGACACATTCACAACTAAAATTTCATAATCTCTATCACTTCCATTTTAAAAGGAAATGAGCATTAGGGAGAGTGTGTTTGGTCCTGGACCGAAGGTGCCGATTAAAAGTTCAAAAGCAGTCAAATCTTACAACTCACCCATTCTACAACAAAACCAGATTAAAGCCCAAAAAATGACATCATTTGGCCTGTACTCGTTTCAACTTCATTTTTTCTTCTTTCTTTTTGTCATCTGCAAATCATCTACAATTACCCTCAATGCACCAACCAGATTACCATTATCACTATTACAACATTTCCCCTCTGCTGCCTGAAGACAGAAACAATCCTCTAACATCCAATTCATCGGGCACAGGGGGGATCTGATGATATTAGCTGCTCTTACATGCACATTTCAGAGAAACAGTTAACAAACTCTACAACTAATTCAGTTCTCTAGGGACCCTATCATATCATCTTTTTCTCTGAATTATCTATCTATCTATATTCAATTTATCCTATTAATAAATAAAACAAATAGCCTACTTATTACTGCAAGTTATTGCTTATTATTGAAATCAAATAAATGCAATTATTAAAACCATGTCAGATTAAGCTAAATTAAACCAGTCATTTTTCCTTTTTTAATCTAGACTCTCAGAAAATAAAATGTAGCCTATCTTTAAGGTACTAATATGCAACCTTTAGGTGTAAATAAATAACAAAGGTGTACCTTTTGAAAGGGTACCGAACTAGTGACAGCTTTTGTACCTTAGAGTGTATGTTGGGCCTATGCAGTTCATGATCATTTTAATAATTTGTGATGTTCAATTTTATTGATATTTTTGTTTGTATGATCCACGATTAAAAAAAAAAGGTTCCTGAAGCAAACCCAGTTGGGAATGACTGCTGTAATATTCTACAAAACAGAATTCAGTTCAGATCCTAAACTCAAATGCAGACTAGGTTCTCCATTTGTGATGTATTCTTCAGCAGAGATGAACAGTGTGAGAGTAAAGAGAGTAGGTGATTGGGTGGCTTGCATTTTGGGCTGTCTGACGCTGTCTGCAGGTATAACATCAATACCTTTCCCATAAAGTCAACAGCTCAGAAAGGTTTTTATGTTTTCCATTGTGTGTGGAAAACCATCCCCTCAATAAACCAGACCCTGCTGGCCCACTGCAGCGTGAGTCTGGCTCTGAGTCATATACATATACTATCACAGACAGAAAGAAAGAGATGAAGAGAAGAGATTGTGTCTGGGGGGTTTGGAGAAAATATGTTTGGTAATCTGTGATCTGGACAAACATTAGTCCTGAAAAGAGTAGTTCACCCAAAAATTATAATTAATTTCAAAATTAAAATTAAAGAAGTTTTTATTAATGTCATTTCAAAACCTGTATGATTTTCTTTAATCTGTGGAACCAAAAAATTTTTTTTTTTTTTTTTTTTTTGCAGAATGTGTAAGTCAATCTTTTTCTTTCTCTATTAACTGAAGAACGCAAAAAAAAAAGTTGTTATTCATATTAAATTTGCCCTAGCATGTTTTTGAGAGAAGAACAGATGTCCAATTTGTGAAATTATTCTTTTCAATGAATCAATGATTGATCAATCAATCAATGATACGGTTCACATTAATCTGAATGATTCCTTTCCAAATCAGAATGATCTGTTCAACTCACTGATTCAATGTTCCTATCACAGAATTTAACCTCAATCTGTTTATCCTCACACAAAATGTATAGAATATAGTCATATGGTACTTTTGCATCCTTTTAAAAGGTTGAAAGCTAAATTGAACATTTATTGCAATTGCAATTGCATGAAAAAGCGAAAGGTTTCCTTTTGTGTTTTCAATTAAAGAATGAAATTCATACTGTTTTGGAACAACATGAGGGTGAGTAAAAGATGACAGAATTTACAGTTTCAGGGTGTATTATTCTTTTAATCTTATGCTTATGTGTTCTTATGTGGTCTCTGCCATGGCTAACAAAATGCATGTACATTTAGTCAGACACACTGAGCATCCAGAAATAGCTATTTTAAGTCATCCAGAGACCAGTGTGAGTGTGTATGTAACTATGTATGTATGCGCTCTCACCCTGTCTCTCCAATCCTGTCTGTCCAATATTTGTTATTTAGTCTGTGGCTTTGACAAATCTGCACACCACACACACTCTCTCTTCCTCTCTCTTGGACATGCTGCACACACACACACACACACACAGACACACACACAGACACAGACACACACAGACACAGACACACACACACACACACACACACACACACACACACACACACACACACACACACACACACACACACACACACACAGCTGGTCCAAACAGCCCTACGGGGCTTTGCAGGCCAGTGTATACCCAGCTCTGTCCAGATAAAGGAGAGAGAAAGAGGCCTGACTGAGGGGCAAACAGGACGTTACATTCCTTTGGACAGGATCATTTACAATGTTGAACTATTTTCATACATGACTATCAAAAAATGTCATATATGACTGGCCAAAACAAAATTAAAGTGACTGTGTGGAGAATCGATTTGAGATTTAACTCTCGCTCTTCATATGAAAATCCTATTTGAATCTTAAAGATGAATGAACAAAATAACAGTGGGAAAAAGGACAGATAATAACAAAACGGGGAAAAAACAAGGTGCGGATGATCATTCAATCTGTGACTGGCATTCTGCAAACAGTCTGTTTATTTTTAAAGGAAATGTGGCAAATCTGTGATTACTCATTATCCAAAAACAGCAAAAAAAAAAAATCAGTCCATCCAATTACTAGATGAAATGAATTGTTTTAAGAGCGGAGCTTTAAAAAGAACTGATTGACATTTTGGTCCTGATTTTATGATTAGCGTGATTATGTTTCCATGTTTTTGCAAATGTTTGATTTCTCTACGGGTCGAAAGCTTTCTATAGAATGTGGCTTTTGGTTTAGGGTATTTTTGAATCCAACGCAGTGAAAAATATCCCAAACATTTTAACAGTCTTTCTTCAAACGCAACCTCATGTCCCTTTCAGTCTTTTTTCAACCGCCTACATTTAATGAAGTTTCAGATGAAGGAGATCCCTTTTGTGCTTGTTGGATTGTACAACCGTGTTTCCTGGTTCAAAAGAAGCAGGCGGCGGAAATGCTTCATATTAATTAAATACCAAAGCAAACTGTAAATCTCAGATGTTTATTGACTCTGTGGTAATTTAAGACAATAATAAGATGATTGAATTTCCTAATTCCCTCAAATGTTCAAAATATAAAACTACTTAATTAATTATTCATATTGTTAAACCACTGCACAAGTTAATAAGTAAGCAGTCCACAGTAAGGTTTAATACATGCAAATGAATGTAATGCTGAATGTAAATGTAAAATGCCACAGGGCATCTTATTATAGTACCAAGAGCCTATTTGAGAGAAAGACAGAGACAATGGTGCCTGGCTCCCCCTAGTGTTTCGATGGACAAGTTGTTGGTAACTGGCAAAGCATGGTCCCAAAACTATTAAGAGATTAATTATTAAAAACACTCCTAAGGTACTTTGTTCATACAAGGCCAAAACTATGTGGACACCTACACACCATTATTTACTAAAGCATTTTGTTTTAATAAGTTCATACGTCGCATTTGTGACAATTCAGGTTAATTCACTGTAAAATAATTTATGATCAATAAGTTATGACAACAACATGTGTTTTTACATTGCTTTAACTCATAAAAATAAGTTAAGAAATTTTCAACTTTTAAGTTATACAAGATTCAACTAATTTTTAAGTCAGTTTAGTGTAATTAAGTTGAAATTACTTAAACATCCAAGTTGAATGTACTAATCCAAGAATCCAAGTTGTATTTTACAGTGTTGGGACACTTTTTGCCATTGAGATGACTGGGAAAAGGTGTCCCAATCAACCTGAATTCATATTCCTGACATTTTTACTCACCATCATGTTGTCTAAACTCATTTGCCTGTTTTGAGCACAAAATGAGGAATTCAGAAGATGGTGCTGGTCTTTTTTCCAGTGTAATTGTAATAAATGAGGAAAAAAGTTTTTTAGTTAGCTTCATAAATTATGCAAAACCAAAAAAGTGGTCCATATGACTCACATACCAGTTATATGAAGCCATACAATAATTTACCAAAATTACAAAATATTCATTAAAAAAAAGACTACTTTTATGGTGCTATGGATCCTTTTTGAAGTTTGAAAGACCTTGTTCACTGTAATTTAATGTGAAAATTTCCAATGATGAAAATAAGTCATGCAGGTTTGAAATGACATGAGGGTGAGCAAATTATGACAGATTTATCATTATCATTTTTTAGCTAAACTATATCTTTCAGCAGGAAATTATAAAAGCCAAATATATAAGTCACATATTAAAATTAAAATAAATTATGCTCCATTAAGAATTGTTCCATACAATTCAATACACTTGCAAACTACATTATTTAATCAAAACTGATGCAGCAGAACCTTTTGTAAGTGTGTGAGTGAGTGTATTCGCGTTTCAAGTTCCAGGTGTGTGTTAGTTGACCAGATCTCCCCGATTACTGCTCCACTGGGCTTGGTCACACACATGATATCTCCATCATATGTATGTCTATATTAAATCCCTTCTGTCTCTCTTATTGTTCCTCTTCAGGAGTGAGACGGGAAAAGGGAAAAGTGACCAATCCTATAAAGTTTCCTCCCAGAGGGGAAAGCTGATCTGGTAAATCTTGACTCCATACATGTCAATGTCACTGACTGTAGCAGTTGAGCGTGTGTGTTTGAGCGTGAAAGAATGGTCCGCACATCACAGGATCTGATCGACGGCACAGGAACAACAGCTTTTCAGCACTGCACCCTTGAATGCAAAGTCACATCACCCATTACGACAGCACAAGTTACATGAGGTCTCGTCTATTGTAAATGGATTTAAGGCAAGAGGAACTCTGAAGCGTGTAAATGGCTTAACAGGCAGGCAGGTATCAAGATGCAAATAAACACACAGAAGTTCACAGAAACACGCTCAAATCACACACACAGGAAGTTGCTATAAAGACAACAATGGATTTACAGCTCCTACTTGACTGAGGAAAGACTAAAAAGCTCCAAGACCAAGATTATGTTTCAATAACATTTTGGTAACACTTTACAATTACGAGCAGTTTGTTAACATTCGTTTTTGCATTAGTTATTATTAAATAACAATAAATCATATTTCTACAGCATTAATAAAGCCTAAGAGTTCAAACATACTGTATATTAATATATTTGTTATTTCAAGTTGTATAAATAAAAATGAAAGGATAAGCATATGAATTATATATATATATATATATAAAATTGTATATTTGATACCATTTTTGTCAGATTTTATTACTGATTAACAACAAATTAACAACAAATACTAGAACATTTATAAATAAACATTAACGTAGATTAATATACACTGTAAAAGTGTAGTTAATATTTAAATGACAGAATATTCATCCATCCATCCAATAGAATTTTTTAAAAATATACTTTTTAAATTTCTTGATAGCATTACTGTCAGATTTTATTGCCGATTTAAAATATGGGTTACACTTACATTTATATTTCCATTTCTCATGGACAGTCTAAAATAAATATAACCAAAAATGTGACTGGTTCTTCTAAATGAAAGGGATGAGATTTCTAAGCCACCATATTGAGCATTACACGATCTCCCATTCATTTTTCAACAAGTAAATTGTCCCTTCCTCCTCAGATTGTCTTTGGCATAAGAGAAATAAAACTTTACAACTCATCAATCAGTATCAATCAATACTGAGGCAGCGTAACAGTGGCAATGATCTCTCCTCAGCAGCTGGAATGAGTGAGTGTGTGTGTAAATTCCATCCAAAGGTCAAGGGTCAAATGTCAGGCTCTTACACATATGTCTTCTCAACAGGAGCCTCTCAACTCCTCTCAGATGATCACACACATACACACAAACACGGTTTCTGAGAGTGATTTGCTGACAAGTCCAATTTCAACTTGAAAACAAAAGCTTTTCTGAGGCAGTCATGTAGCTCTTTGTTTCTCGTACAAGAGAGTTTTGTATGCATGTTTGTTTGGGAGGTCAAGTGGAGCGTGTGTGTCAAGCCCTCAGGTGCGTTTGTCCACCTGCAACATTAATGGTTGGATGCTCACTAACTCATGGAGACATTCATACAAACTTTCATTCTGTGATCTTTTCAGCCCCAGCAGACAGAGATCCAAGAAGCGTGTGTGTGTGTGTGTGTGTGTGTGTGTGTGTGTGTAGGTAGTTATGCTGGTGTTTAGCGGCAAATTGAAATTCCATTCATCCCCTTTACCCCCAGCCCAGTCCAGCACAGCTGAAAGTCAAAGTATGCCCTTTTCTCTCTCTCCTTCCTCATTCTCTTTAAAGCACTTCTTATCCAAACAGGAAGTTGCCTCCTGACCTGCAGGATGTAAGAGAACACCAGTGGAAATTTCATTAGACTGCACTGATCGCTCGTGGACGAATTAACACACCAATTACCCGCCTCACTGCACCTGTAAAACTTTACTATGTGTCACTCTGACCAAGCCTGGCCACACCGGCTCTATATATGCGAGTGTGTGTGTGTGTGTGTACTGGGCTGGGACTGGGAGAATGCTCATGTCTGGATGATCCGTTTCTGGATAATTTAGATTATATTATTTGTGTGTATGTGTATGTGTGTGTGTGCATACTTTTATGCATAATTCATTTCATAATTAATCTCTTGCCTATCTCAAACATGGGTTGCTCTAAAATGTCTGATTAAAATTGACTGTTGTTCAAAAATAGCAATTGGAATCATGAAGAACTGAACGATTCCAGTTCCTTTATGGTTCCATTAGCGATTATTTTATTACTGTTAAGGATTATACAGACTTTTTGACTTTTCATTAATGGAATCCAGTAATTAAACAAACAATATGGTATAATATATTTCAAAATGCTACTGACATAGCGCATAGCTAATGCGTTGGTTATAGTAACACCACAGTTAGTTGTCTTTGTTTGATTCACTAAAAAGAACACTCTTGAGTATATATTATAATAAGAGTGTGTGTTTTGTATGTGCACGTTCACAGCAAGCCAGAAGCGTAATCTCACTCACTGCTCGATTCCATCCAATTCCTATAACAGCTAGCTAAACATGACCATCATCCAACACTAGACAGCATGGCACACACACATACAAACACACACACACAAACAAATGTACACAAGAATCCTATTGACAAATGGTGTGATTAAATTTCAACTGTCGCTAGCAGATCTGTTATAACAAATAAAATAAAATACACAACTTGAAACCCATTTAAAAAGCCATGGTTTGGGCCTTAAATTAACAGTAGTGACCACTCAGATCCTATAAAAGGTTTAAAGGGATAGTTCACCCAAAAAATCTGTCATTAAATACCCACCCTCATGTCGTTTCAAATCCGGAAGAACTTCGTTTATCTTCAGAACACATATTAAGATATTTTTTGATGAAATCTGAGAGCTTTCTGACCCCACATGGACAGCAAAGTTATAACCACTTTCAAGACCCAGAAAGGTAGTAAAGACATTGTTAAAATAGTCCGTGTGACTAGTGGCTCAACCTTAAAAATAAACAAAAATAATGACTTTGATCAACAATTTCTTATCTTACATGTCAGTCTCTGATGCTGGGGGTCAGAAAGCTCTCAGACTTCATAAAAAATATCTTAATGTGTGTTCCGAAGATGAACGAAGGTCTTACGGGTTTGGAACGACATGAGGGTGAGTAATTAATGACAGAATATTCATTTTTGGGTGAACTAACCTTAACCCTATAATATATTATATAATATAATTATATATAATACAATCAGTGTTGTGCAAGTTACTTCCAAACTGTAATACATTATAGATTAATTGTTACTGTTTGTAACGAGGTTCAAAGTTGTGGGAAGAAGGAGGCGGGAACCGGCGAACAATTAAACACTTTTAATAATCAAATAAATGAAATACAAAAACAAAAGGATCCGCCAGTAGCCCCTCGCGGACGACTGCTGGCTACACAAAACAGAAATAAAATACAACATAAACTCAGGCCTGTTCCTCTCGATCTTCACAGGCGTCGCTCCTCCTTTTATGCTTCCGCTCCTCTGTGAGAGATGCGAGACCGGTGCGTCTCACAGGTGTCATTCATTAACACCTCGTGCCGTTCTCTCACGTCCCTCGGCCTTGTCCTGCTCGCCACACTGTTATTTAAAAGTAATTCTTTACCTTACAATATTACTGTCTCGGAATTGTAATGCGTTACATTACTCCTGTATTACTTTTGAGTTACTTTCACCAAAATATCTACAGAAGTAGAACTTAACATTCTAAAATGACAAAATGTACAACAGAGCATTTTACATTCAGTAGAAGGCGATATGATGTAGCATAATGACTGTGGGCTATCCAGGCTACTAACAATATAGCATATAATTGGAAAAGTGAAGGCTCAAGACAATGCAAGAAAGGATGACAGACAGAATCACAAACGATCCAAGTCTGTTAAAAGTATGGTAGAGGTAAAGTGATTATCTGGGAATAGCTTGGGTCTATTCATATTAGACACAACAGAACTGTATCTCTAATGCCATGACAAGATCCACATTTTTTCTATTCTTATTATTGCCATTATTTTATTCTCTTTGAATTCAAGAGGTTCACAACACAAAACTGTCATGCACAAAGTGCGTATGACGAACATAGTTTATGCTTTCTCTGTAAGTATAAAGTGCAATTGGAGGACCAAGCCTCAATCATTTTAGTCCATAGAAATTAACATATAGGCTAAACAGCCTAACTGCTTAAAAAACACATAGAACAAATAGAGACCCTCAAACTCAAAGTAATGCGCATACGTCCATCTCACGAATGTACAGTCTTCTTCTGCCATCTTCACCCATTAGCCGCTTTTCCACTGGCCAGAGCGAGCACAGAGGCCGAAATCATGCCTCGCGGCCCTCCTGTAAAACCCGCCCTAAACACGCCTTCACTGGACTATGTCACACAATACAAATGTACACCAGCAAGAGGGAGATGAATTAAATAAATCGCTATTCAAATATATGAGAAACTGTCATTTAGTCTTTATTTACAAACTTGGACACCACACACGGCTATTGACTGACTTTTTAAACAATTAAATTTGGGGCTAAAATTGTGTTGTAACGCAAGCATTACTGAACATGTAGGCCTACCGAGTAAAATATTACTGAAAATGTATTAGTAAAGCCTTACACTACCGCGTTACAGCAAAAAGTAATACGTTACTTGAATCCATTACTTTTGTAACGCATTACTCCCAACACTGAATATAATATAATAAATATTGGACTGTCCTGTATCAGGGTCAGAGCAGCATACGGCAGGAATATAGTGAATAGCATTGAGTCAGAGGTGAGGTATAGTGTTGTTCTGTTTGACACTGCTGGGTCAGCGGTCTCTCTCTATGCTTCTATTCATCTGCACCGTGCCTTTGAAGCTGACTCGCTTTTCCCGGTTGAAAAGGGCTGATGTGCAAATGAAAAATGATCAGAGAGCCCAAAACTTTAATATTGTTATTGTAGGAGCCCATCGAGGTTTGCAGAATTTCTCACCATTTCAGTCTCATTCTCTTCCTGTCTCCATGGAACACACAATCTCAAATACACACTGCGCCATTTTTCGCTCTGTGCTGATTGTATGTAAAAATTTTGGGGTTTGTGTGTGTGTGTGTGTGTTTTCAGCGTTCTGGGAGTGTGAATTTGAAATGTATTTGTGCTGGAGTTGAGCAGCGATGTTGGGAAATTACTAAAAATACACTCAGGCCTTTAAAACCTGCCGCTTACCACCGGCCTGGGGCCCGCAGCCTGTTGGCCAAACAGAAGTGTTGCCCAGGGAGTGAAATCCAAGTCAGAGCTGCGGGATTCGCTTATGCTTTTATCCCACCAACGCTCGGAAGTCCAGCAGGAATGTCCCGGAATCCTGCAGTGATAAAATAATCACTGCATCCTGCTGAGAAACCGCAGATTGCCTGTGTGTGTGTTTGAGAGGGTGTGTAAAACCGAGAGAGAGCGAACATGGCCTAACCCCTCACACTCGCATCACCCACCTGTAGATGTGAGAGCTGCTGTTAGCTTCTCATTTCTCTTATCTATAGCATGTAGAAATGTAATCTCACCATTAAAGATGCCAAATGCTAATGTGTCTGGATGGTCTAGTGATCTAACTAAACAAACTAGTTGGCAAGGTCAACTAGTGAGTGATATTTTCAGTGGTGGTGAATGAATTGATGAGATGACAGCTGTAGCCGTTTTAATGTGTTAACAGTAAATCAATTTGATTGCTTTCACTCAATTTACTAGCTTTGAGAAATGTCTTATGCAAGTTTTCATCATTTAGGTGTTGTCACATATAATGTTGCTCGGCCGAATTTCACAGGCAAAATCATTCCGATAGGAATCCACGTGATCGAGAGTTCCACACCAAATTCCAATTTTGCATCAAAAGAGTTACATGGTGTACCTTTCAATTACTGAAATTGTTTTAGTTTAGTTAACAATAACAGCACTGCAGCAAGTGTTAAAAGAAGTGCATGCATTTTATCATTCAATTGGTATGACGACAAACTTGTCCAAGTATCTGACTTTTCTCTTCTGCACTTTAAACCAATTCTTTTGCCGTTGTTAAAGAGGTTTTGTGTGATCTGAGAGCCAGCAGAGGTCTACCCTGCCCTGAGGAGAGGGTTCCACTCACACGTTTTATTTCACATTTTTCCTTTTATTTTTAACTTCCCTCAATTTTCTCCATATGTCTAACAGCCGCAACTGCCGCTGGAGGGGTATGTGCAGGGTGGAAGGAAAGAAAGGAGGACAAAATGAGTGTTGGAGAGACGGAGAACGCAAGGTCTGTCTGAGCCAAATATGACCCATCAACA
Source organism: Gila orcuttii (assembly GCA_026230005.1). Taxonomy (NCBI): domain Eukaryota; kingdom Metazoa; phylum Chordata; class Actinopteri; order Cypriniformes; family Leuciscidae; genus Gila; species Gila orcuttii. The sequence continues at coordinate 14,492,527 of JAPDVR010000021.1, read as the reverse complement.
CCTCGGTCATCTGGATCTGCGGAAAACTGGAGACTGCGTGAAATGTAATTTATATATTTGATAATCTGAAACTCATTGGATTTAACGCTAAAATAAAAGATTAAACCAAACCAGGGTTTAAAAGAAATTACACATTTGTATAAGACAGACGCGCACTTTAGATGGAACTAAATTACATTATTGCAGTTTGCAAAAATAGAGTGAGTTTTTATTTATGAAAACATTTTGAATTACAGCATTCTAACACAAAAGATTGGGAAAAACGTTCAGTTCTCAGAAGTGTAAAGAGTACCTGAAAGCCATACTTAAGTAAAAGGACAGATACATTACAGTAAAAATGACTCCATTAGAAGTTACAAGTGACCGATTAAAACTCCTCAACACCTAAAAGACATGCTAGTGAAAAACAAGAAACTGATATGTTAGGAGGCCAATCACATTTATTTTCTAAAATCGAAATACCTATAAAAACTGAAAACTTCAAAATTGTAACAACTCAAGTTCGACACAACAGCCTCTTAAATGTCTACAAACACTCAAGTCACTTAAGGTCAAGTGCTCAAATAGGGCATAAACCAAAATCCTTCAAAAAAGGTCTCTTCAATTTAACAAAAAATTAAGCAAAATTAAATAGTGAAAGTCTACTTGCACTGGATGTGCTGGTTTCAGCCTCAGGTCCTCATTTCATATGAAACACCTGCGATTCAGTAACTATCTGCTAATGCACTTATATTCGTGTAAAGTACTGTAGCCTTGTTGCCCAGTTTAGATGAGTAAGGGCAAAACGCACAAGTAATAGTACCTTTAAATGCCCTGTAGATGGCGATATCACTTCTTTTGTAGGGGAAATATACTGCTGCAGAAAAAGTTAGGTGCCATTGCATTATTGCATTACCAAAGCCACTTGAAGACAAGCCTGCAACCTTAGCCAGAAAAAGTGTAACTATCGCATGCTAACGCTGCGATACACAGGGAAGGAGACAAGAGGACATTTTTTGAATGGATGTCAAAGCAGGAGAGTCTTCACTACGCTGAAAATAACTGCTTTTGTGAGGAAATAGCTTATCATTTAATGAATCAACTGCCCAATGGATAATCTTCAACGTGCTTGCTCTACATACATTTTGGATTGATCTATTTTTAGAGTTTACACCGAAAATAATTCTGTTTTATGAGAGAAATCACGGACAATTGCGTGACAGGTTTGATTCCGTTTATGGCACTTCTCATTTATTTCTATGGTGTCTGCAAAACAGTGATTGACTGTCGCACAACTCTGAACAAAATTTAATGACGGCATTGGGCAAGGCTGTAATGTGATCATTATCACCTTTCAGGTTGTCAAGGTTATCAAGGCACACGTGATCCAAGTGAGCCGTTACGCTTTCTCCAATGGTAGAGCCACGGACCCTCGTATCTCCCAATAATAAGACCATCGCTGGCATTACTCATCATCACAAATGTATTGAAGTAAAGAATACATATACTTATTAAAAAAAGTAGTCAAGCAAAAAGTAAAAGTTGCTAATATCTTTAACACTCAGTAAAACTACAAAGTAGCCAAAAAGATACTTAAGTACAGTAACTAATTACAGTTACTCAAATACTTTACACCACTATCAGTTCTTACTCAGGATCAGTACCATTAAAAAAAAATAATAATAATCGAATGATATTCAGTTGTGTTAATGATTCTCTCATGTGCATTCATCCGCCAATGTGGACACAACACAGACTAAAATACTCTGACAGTGTTTCCTGCAATACTTATTCAGTGGCGCTGCAACACCGCTACTGAATCTACAGTGTAAAACAGACCAGTAAAAGTCTGATTCCGGAAAACAAATGACTCAGTCCATTTTAGTGAATCAAAAACATACTGTACAACTAGTGTAATCAGATTCGGAAACAAAATACTCTAATAAGCTGAATTGTTTTAACGAATAAAAACATAGCCTACAGCACAACCAATGTATAGTTCGATTCCAGAATAAATTACTTATGAGTCTGTTCGCATTAATGAATCAAAAACAATTAACCAATTAAGTCTGATTCCAGAACGAATGACTCTCTTAAGCCAGCTCCTTCTAATGAACCAAATACATACAGCTTAGTAACTTAGAAATATTAAGAAGAGACTTCGAAATACGTTACTACATTTTTGTTCAGTCATTGGATTGCATTTATGCCACCTGTCTTCTCAACAAACAAATACAAAGTTCTGTCACGAAACTCTAGTTGACGCAGGCTGATTGGTCCTTAACTCGATCTGCTTGCAATCACATAATTTTCCATAGGGCACAGCTGATTGGTTCCTGCTGCATCAGTAGCCAATGAGCTTGCATGGTCAACCTTCAAATACATGGTCAGCATTTGATGTAGCAGTGTAGTTTGATGTAACCCTGCACCTTCCCCAGCTCCACCTGTATAGATCTGCTACGAGTAATGCATATATGCTGCATTTTGTACAGCATGTTTTACTTGCTCACAGCAGCATATCAAGTATGTATGGGCAGTATCAAGTCCCTTACTTACTCTGCAGCAGCAGCATCTATTTCGCCAAGACCAAACATATCCACATTGTCTTATCCATTTCCATTACATTTCCATTTCCATTTATGCATTTGGCAGGCACTTTTATCCAAAGCGACTTACATTGCATTTCAAGCATTGCATTCACTGTCAATCTTTGTTGCATGGACAAGAGCATCTCTATTCACCTTTCACAAAAGAAAGTAAGCCATACAGTACAAGTTTGGAATGACATTAATGTTAACTATAGCTTTAAACCGACTTGCTCCTTTTCAGCTTTTATTTCCCCGTAGCCTCCCTCCTCTGTGTACTTTCCTCCATTTGGTCTGCCGTTCCCACACTCTGTATAGTGAAGCTGTCAGTAAGTCTCTCTCCCATAAACTCGTTGGGTATAGTGTGAGTATGTGAGGATTTTGTGTGTTCAGTGGACCGTGGCAAACCCTGCACCAGCCATATGCTTAATCATCAGGGTGTGCCTTACATTTCTCCCAGCCTCCCTCGCTCGCTCGCTCTCCCTCTCCAGGTGTTTTAATGGGATTTGATTTTATATCTGTAGCAGCGGTAGAGACATTTAACGGGCCCGTTCTGTATCCATGGCAATCACATGCACACACTGAGGCCATATGTAAAGTTGAAAGAGTGTGCGAGCGTGCACTTGTGTGTGCATGTGCCCTGCTGTTCTCCGTCTCCGTGAAGACAGCGAGGCCCTCTTCTGGCGGTGCGTCAAAGCCTACTATCACCACGGGAGCCATGGGTATGTTTACAAGGAAGTGAGTGTAAGCTCTAAAAACATCCAACAGAATCAGATCAGAGCCGGAGAGTGAGTATGTGTGTGTGTTTGTGAACACTGAGCTTGACTTTACCTCCCTCTGATTTCCCTGGTATAATATATCAAAGCTTCCCTTTATGTGTGTGTCTGTATATTCGTCTTTCTCTTCAGATCACCATTCACTCTTACACACCTGCCACCGTACTCGCCAAAACATAACCACACAAACTCAGACCCTCATCATGGGAGCACAAATCCACATGTGAGCACAAATCCACATGGGAGCACACAATTTCAGATATCGGCACTGCTGGAAATGAAAATGAAATCGCTTTAATATCATAATGGATTCTCCTGTAAACCCTAACACTCAAAATAATTAACAGATTTGAGTAGAGCCAACTAAAATTAAACAAATTAGTTCAAATTCACTTTTATGAGTATTTAGAAGGTTTTTTTTGAGTTCACAAAACTGACACATTTTAAGTAATCTGAACTGTTTAATTGTTTTGAGTTTTATTAACTTATTTATTTTAATTAAGACAAAATTAAATTTAACTGAAACTGGCCTGGGATTTCTATTTCCCAGCATGCTTTGTCATTACACTCAAAAGGGAGAGTAAATACTATAATTAAGTATTATATAATGTTTTTGTGTTCAATGTTAAGAGGGTTAGCATTTTTAATGTTTTGTTATGCTGGTTTAAAAGAGTTTCTGTTATGTTGTTTTTTTGTAGGGCTACCCTCATGGCGACTAGTGGAGCATGAGCTTAGATTGAGAACAGATACATGTTAAATGTTTTATATTGCCGTACTCATTCAGCAAGAGCAATGCTATGCTAATGCTATCAAAGCATTATGTAACCAATTAGCAAGGTAGCATTTATTGAATTAGCTAGTTAAAGCTAGCCAAGTTTCTGTTACTAAAGATATTTGAGTAGAGATTACGCAATAATTTTAAGGTAAATGTATGAGTACAAGTTCTGCTTACTTAAACTTTAAATTTCTTAACTTAAAAAAATTGATGTAACTGATTACCAAATTCTTTGAGCTTTGCCAACTTATTCGGGTTTACAGTGAAGAGCTAAGAAAATTGTGCTCAGGTTTCCTAAAGTCTAAAATATCTCTATGAACCCTCTATGAATATTTCTCATTCAATTTTTTCAAAACCAAATAACCTCCACATTCGTTTTTATAGCTCTATAATCTTACTGTACTTTGAGGCTTTATGATTTATCGGAATAAAACACAATGATCAAATTTAACTAAATATGCTACGTGTTTCAGAGTGAAAGTGATGGTTTAACATTTGGATACAAATCAAGACAGCCGCAAATAATAGGCAATTTTATAGTTAAATTAAAAATATATTATTTTCTTTAATACTAATTTTTTTTATTTTACAGTGAATTACAATATCATTATTATTTTGTTAAATACTTTTATTTAGCCATTTTTATTATTATTGTTATTAATTATTATTATAAAAATCAATTTTTAATGAGGAAAATCGGTTTGATTTTTATTCCCCAAATCCTGGCTGCAGCCCTACTGGACGTCAGCATTTGTCTCTATTTTTATTTCTCCAAAGGAATTATTAGAGAAACATCTTAGGCAATGTTGAAACTTCGATAAAACATAACTGATAATTCCATCATGACTGCTGAACCATGAAAAACAACTTCTGGGGAATTACATTTGTGATTATCATTTTGATAATTCTTTATGACAATAAATAGCCTATTTATATGGATTCTTCTGTAAAATATTTTTCAAGAGTCTGTGTGTGTCCATGCATTGAGACCTCCAATACACCAGCACCAAATGGTGTGGATAGCTGAGGTCATAGGTCATCCAGGAGGACCTAAAGGGCACAAAGAAACAAATGGCAGCTCCAGTAGTAGAGTAAGAATTTGCTTGTAATGAGACCTTCCTCCTCAGATGCTGGATGCTTGTTAAATCAGATGTCTGAACTTTGTTCAGCATGGTTTCTTTGAAGTATTTTAAGCATATTTTGCTGAAGATGGAGAGAGAAGGATAACTGTAATGCTCAATAAATGTCAAAACTTTATTTAACAAACTCAGTGGACATAAAAGATATGATTCAATCTTCAAAAATCCCAGAATAACAGACTATTTCAGTTTCAGACGTTTTGTAAAGTATTATTCAAATCAATCTTTCAAAATGTACATTTGCGTGCATGTTGTCATGGGCCTGATAAACAACTTCATATTCTAGTCTCACTATTAAAGTAATTGATATTAAAATAAGTATTGTTTGAATATGTGCTGTGTACAAAGTAACATTATTTAATACGAAATTAAATTTTATACAAATTAATATGAATTATTTCCATTATAGATCACCATTACAATTATATAGCATTGTGTTACGAAACATCAGCCTTCGATTAATTCCAGTTTTACTGTATCTGAATTTAATTCATAGATAGATGTTTGAGGAAATTTAACAGAGCTGCACGCTGAACATTTTCTGAATAAAAGAGCAAAATCCAAAACGTGTTGCAATCATCTCTGCTCTCCTTATTTATATTTTCCTGTCCGATCCTGCATCAAATTATCACCAACTGTCTTTCAGTTATCCATAAAAAAAAATTATTTCTGCTGTGTGCTGATTCTCACCGGATATGTGTGTGTAAAAGCTCACTGATGTGCGTTTTTTAAGTAGTGTTCATTCTGAAGAGGTGTTGTGTGGCCGAGAATGACAGGACAAGAGGAAACAGGGGGCGAGTCAACTTCCTACACAGAATGACAGAACCAATCACTATCTCAGACCACACACACACACACACACACACATACGTATTTATCAGTTTACAGAATCCCAATAGAGATGGGAATTTCTGTATGAAAAAGAAAAAAACGAATAACTTAGTTTGACTTGGTGTTTATAAACGAAACCTGTTATAAATTAGTCAACAACAAAAAAATGTCTTCAATTTTTCACTCTACCGTTCTCCATCATTTATTAAATACAGTTGGAGACTATATGTCCTCATTTCTTTCAGTTGACCAGTCTCACTGAGAGAAGCTGAAGGAAACAGATGATTTGAAGCTCAATGTTGAAAACTTGAGTGAGGTGGACCGTAACGAAAAACAGATGCTCGAGTCGCTCTCGTTCCTCCCTGTTTCTCTTTTTTTTCTTACTCCACTCCCTGTTTCTGACTGCGCTACAGATTCAATTTTATTTTCATTCGTAAACTGTCTTACATTCATTTAGATCAAAATATAATGTCTGGACATGTGCTTCAGACCTCAGAATTAAATCAAAGAGAATAATGACAGTAAATTTGTTACGAGTATATCTGGATTACATAGCCAATAACTTTCTATATTAGTACTCTAATATATATATATATATATATATATATATATATATATATATATATATATATATATATATATAAAATATCCTTCCTCATTCCTCATATATTTATAACAGTAGTGGCTAAAAGTGATGCGTGGAGCTTATTCATCCTTAAAACAAACTATTTGGCAAAGGGTAATGCAAAATACATTCTTAAAACAAGTCATATCATACACAATTTAGCTTTCAAGTAGTGTAGGCCTATTTTTTTGTAGTGTAGGCCTACACTTTGTAGACATCGGTAGTTTCACGCAAGTAAAAACCTGGTGTGCATTTCCTGCGATTCAACCAAAATATACAGGGCAGGCACAGCTGGTCCAACTAAGCTCGGACAAATCTGCCAAATGGTTATCAAATTAAACCAAATTAGTGAGATAACAGCTCCCCACAATACACATATACTTTCAAACTGACTTGAGAGCCCAACAAAGTCTCTTCAAATAAACCTTTGACAAACCAAAACACACACGTCCGTCTGAGGGGGATGTGTGCTGTCAGCAAGGAGTCATGAGGAATATTGCATTAAAAGAACAGAAGAGGAAAGTGAAAATTGACATTATTGTTGTGGGAAAGGGGGGAAACACGAAGAAACAGAGAGAGAGCGAGAGAGCAAGCAGGAGATGGACCCGAGGTCTAATCGATTCCATCCTTGCTTAAGATATGCTGCTTTTCTTCTGCTGACACATAAAATAAAGAGAACTGGTAATGCTATCTCTAAAAAGTCCACTCCACCAAGTTCTCGCTAAAGCAGGCACAGCTGTTAAATGAATTTTCTCTTAATGTAAAGCCAAAGTAAGACATCACTGTAAAAAGAGAGAGAGGGAGGCATATGATATCATCCATCTTTCACCCCCTCCTCCTCCTCCTATTCCTCGTTCGGCTAATTTAATTGTCAAGGTGAAAACGGGAAGTTCTGTCGTTTCACCCCATAAACATCGACTAGTCATCGGCTAGTGTGTATTAGCAGAGGCTTATCTCCGGCTTGTTGCGGATGATGATGAATGCGTGTCTCCCTGAGGTCCTGTAGAGAATATGTGCGAGAGAGCGTGTGTGTTTTTTGTGTATGACGGATGGTGTAACGAGTGTTTATGGTGCATGTCGTGTGGTCTTCAGTATTAGGAAAAGAGTTTGCAGGAGGCAGGGTCTTCTCCAGGGGGCGATCACGGCAACCCGTATCTGTTCCGGCCACAGAAACTCATGTAGGAAGGTTCACTGGATAACCAGAGGAGTCTAGAATATGAAGAGAGACGAATCATTTCAAAGTAACGCATAAGTAATTAGAAACAACCGAGGGCCAGAGCAATGCCAAAGGCATAAGCGTGTAGGTAAGTAATTCATTCTCACTGTGTTTTACGCACGTAAGGTCCAATTAGAGCATTGTAAAGACGTGGGGTCTTTAATGTGCCAGCCGCAGGTGTATTTGCACATAGTGAAAATGTTAAGACAAAACACACAGGGTTTCTGCACTCACTTTGCAAAGAGGGAACACATGTGTCAGTGGGATCAGTAAGGTGCACAGTTTCAAGCTTTATGATAGTCTGAATTGACCAGAGGCATATGCTTCATTAAGTGTTGCAACAATGCTAGAAAAATATATCCTGAGTTCAGTATAAATTAAGATCAACTGCCATAATTTTTGGCCTAATACCACAAAAAAATTTTTCCAACAGTTCTTCAATTGCTTGAAAAAAAGCACACATTTTAATTACAGTGAGACGCTTACAATGGAAACGAACACCGCCAATCTGTAAACATTAATATACTCATAATAGTATAGCCACAAGATGTAAACTATATACAGGTCCTTCTCAAAAAATTAGCATATTGTGATAAAGTTAATTATTTTCCATAATGTAATGATAAAAATTCAACTTTCATATATTTTAGATTCATTGCACACCCACTGAAATATTTCAGGTCTTTTATTGTTTTAATACTGATGATTTTGGCATACAGCTCATGCAAACCCAAAATTCCTATCTCAAAAAATTAGCATATTTCATCCGACCAATAAAATAAGTGTTTTTAATACAAAAAAAGTCAACCTTCAAATAATTATGTTCAGTTATGCACTCAATACTTGGTCGGGAATCCTTTTGCAGAAATGACTGCTTCAATGCGGCGTGGCATGGAGGCAATCAGCCTGTGGCACTGCTGAGGTGTTATGGAGGCCCAGGATGCTTCGATAGCGGCCTTAAGCTCATCCAGAGTGTTGGGTCTTGCGTCTCTCAACTTTCAATCTTCCTCAGGGTCCGGTCACCTCTTCTCGTTGTGCAGGGTTTTTTGCCACAATTTTTCCTTCCCACAGACTTCCCACTGAGGTGCCTTGATACAGCACTCTGGGAACAGCCTATTTGTTCAGAAATTTCTTTCTGTGTCTTACCCTCTTGCTTGAGGGTGTCAATGATGGCCTTCTGGACAGCAGTCAGGTCGGCAGTCTTACCCATGATTGCGGTTTTGAGTAATGAAACAGGCTGGGAGTTTTTAAAAGCCTCAGGAATCTTTTGCAGGTGTTTAGAGTTAATTAGTTGATTCAGATGATTAGGTTAATAGCTCGTTTAGAGAACCTTTTCATGATATGCTAATTTTTTGAGATAGGAATTTTGGGTTTTCATGAGCTGTATGCCAAAATCATCAGTATTAAAACAATAAAATACCTGAAATATTTCAATTGGTGTGCAATGAATCTAAAATATATGAAAGTTTAATTTTTATCATTACATTATGGAAAATAATTAACTATCACAATATGCTAATTTTTTGAGAAGGAACTGTACAGCAAAAAACATGGCTTTAGTGTGAAAAAAAATCAAGTACTAACCTTCTCTGTGTAACGTCACCAATATGCCTAAATTTGCTGTAAAAAAATATTTCAACATCTTTACAGCTCAAATAATACTCAATTTTAACAGAATAATCAATGTAAATGCTTTTATAAATTATAAGCATTACATTTCTGCTTTTAAATCCTTTAAAATTGGCCCCATTCACTTCCATTGCAAGTGCCTCACCATTACCATTATTTATTTATTTTTGAATGAATGAATGAATGTTTTTGTTGTAATCAACATTGTGCCACAAATGCTGTTGATTGAGTTTAACTCATTTTGAAGCTAGAACATTCCTTTACAGATTAAATGTGGATTTTTTTAAAAACTTTATTCTCTCCAAGCTTAATAGACTATAACCATCTATAGATTGATTTCCCCCAAAATTGCAAACACTGAGGCTCTCGTTGGCACCAATAAAACATGAAATCAACCAGACTGACACATCATCACTGACTCAACCAATGGTGTGAGTTTGGAGGTGGGACTACCTGTTAATTTGACCAATGGCAAAAAAGTGTACGTTCAGGTTGATGATGAATCGCAAGTGGCACAGAAATTACACTTATAACATTTAAAAAGTATTTCAACACGGTTTATTCCTCCATTTGGTCTATTTTTTCTTAAAACAGAGATCCGACTCGCGTTTGTACCTTTAATCTACGTTTGTTCCTTTACTGTCAATAATGAGGTCTTAAACCACTCGGTCAGTGGTGAAAACAAAACAAAGAGCCATAGTTTCCTCTCTTTTGTCTTTTTATGCTTGCATTTTCCGACTGCATTTGGTGACCGTGTTCCCCCCCCCCTCCCTCTTCAGACTCTTATTGTTGCTGTAAATCCGAAGGGCCCTTTTGCAGTTTTACTGGAACAGAGAGTCATTAAATGGTTGATTTCAGATGGCAGAGTGTGAATGTTTTAAATTAACTTTATTGATCTGCTAGTCCGCCAGTCAGCCAAGGAAAAATTGACACCCGCTTGGCGCATGGGCAGTAGATTTGCACCTCAACCGTTTAAAACGCCTGCTTAGCAAGGCTGGCCGTGCTCCGCGCACTTGCACTCGGTGTGGTTTGGTGAATACCACCACGCTGATTTTTAAGGACATTTGAGGACCTGAGAGATTGGCATCAAATAAAAAGTGAATTGGTATAGATGCTGTTCCTTTGGGAAACAACAGGTTAAAATATTTTTTCAGGTTTCAAAATGGATGTCTTGATAGCAAGTAGCCTATGTATACTTGTATTTACACACTTCTAAAACTGTTTGAAAACTTACAATCTGATGATATAACCATTTTTATCACATTAGTTTTTTCAATAGTCTATTGCATTCAGTGTTTTTCTTGTCCTGGACCCAACTGCTTTTAATTCAGCCCCAGCATCTAACTGCCAATCATTCTTTTAAGGGGCGACTTCAGTTGGGGTCAGCTGACACTTAAGGGTTCAAAGACCAGAAGGAGGAGAACTCATTTTGATCAGTAGACTACTAGGTGTGTATTGGGGGAGAATGCATTTCTGTCAACACCTGATTGGTCTACTCACAGGAGAATATTCTTTCCACACACACACACACACACACACACACACACACACACACACACACACACACACACACACCTCACTTATTCAGAACCAGTTCCATTTTTTTAAATAGCTGAATGATATTCAGTTCCATTAATGGTTCTCATACATGCATTTTTCAGCTCTGCAGATGGAATACAACACTAAAATAATCAGAGTTCCCTTTCGAAGGGAACTCAACAATACGTCAACGACGTTATGGGGAACGCCTCAGGCGTGACAGGTGTCTGAAATCACTATCAAATCACGTCAATCATATTGACCGGCGACAGCCCGTGAATCATTAGCGTGAATGATTAACGTGCGACCTGGAAGTATAAAGGGGCGCCTTGCACACATGACAAATCATCTCATCGTCTTCAGGGACTGTCTGTTTGAAAACGCTACTCAATGAAACGGTAAGAAAATTAAATGTACAGCACACGAGTGTGCTTTTCCTGCCTGGGAGAAGAGCGCGCACGGGAGATTCTCGAGGGAATCCTCTGTGTGAACTGTGAGCGTTTTTTCTTTTGAAACGCTCGCTCTCGTCTGGCCCTCTTCTCGAGTGAAGGGGGTTCAACGTCTGGTTCTCGTGGTCCCGCTCGTGCCGAGGCAGAGCGGCGACTTGCATCATGGGCTTCCAGATAGAGCTCGTCGATCATCTTGAGAGTGCTGTAAACCTCTCAGATGATTCGACGGCTGACGAGGGCGAAGCAGGTGCTCTTGCTGCTCTTCAGGACGAGCAGGAGATGGCTGAGGAGGTTTATAATCAGGTAGATCCTGAACCCTCTCAGCCACCCTGCCCCGTGTATGCAGGTCTGGTGGATGTTGTGGAGCGCGCCGCCAACAGGCTGTAGCTGCCATGGCAACGCACTAGAGGAGAGACCGCTCGCGTAGGCTCGGCGATCGGTTTCTCCCCGGCCATACACCACCAGCTCAGGTGAGCCTAATCCATTCCTTCCTGATCTTCACACAGAGATCTAGAGGGCATGGAAGAGCCCATTCTCTGCCAGTATTCACTGACATCAGCGGGTTAATTTCGCTGATGTTGAGGGGATCGCAGAGCATGGGTATGTGTCGATGCCGCCCATTTGACGAGTCGTTTGCGAACTATCTCATGTCTGGGCAGGCGTCGACACTGAGAGCTCCATTTCTGCCATCCAAACCGCTAGAGACAACAGCGCGTTTGAAGCGCAGAGCATACACGGCAGCAGTTCAGGCTGGTGCTTCCCTGCACACCATGGCGGTGCTGCAGGCATACCAGGCCGACCTGCTGCAGGATCTCGACCAGGGGGCAGGGATGTCCCCTGAGGCGGTTACTGAGCCGCGCCGAACCACGGTTTTTGCGCTCCGGGCCACCAAACAGACTGCTGCCACGATCAGTCGGTCGATGGCGGCGATGGTGGCCACGGAGAGACAGCTTTGGTTAAACCTGGCCGACGTTGAGGAGAAAGAGAAGGCCTTTCTCCTCGATTCGTCGGTTTCGCCCTCTGAACTCTTTGGCCCCTCCGTGGAGGCGGGGCTTGGGAAGTTCAGGGAGGCGAAGGCGCGCTCAGCTGCTTTTAGGAAAAAACCTGCATACCGCTGAGATCCGGTTCCACGCCCAGGCAGGCGGGAGGGCCTGGCCCTTCACGGTCTGAGGACCATAGACAGGGCCAGAGAGCCAGTGTCGCCTCTCGTGCGCCCCCTCTGTGGAGGAACAGGGCGCAGGAAAGGCGTGACTCCCGCTAGAAGAGGGATCTGAGGGAGGTTATCCAGCACAAGCGCATACAGCGTCGCTGATGGATAATCTCCCCGGAGGGCTTCATTAAAAAGAGAAATCCAGCCCTCTCCTCTCTTCTGACTCCCCAGACGTGCATTACATCAGGCCTGGCGCTGGGCCTATGATAAGAACGATGTTCCGATGGCCCGCCTAGGCTTGGTTAGTAGAAACGCCTCTTTCAGGCATGTAAAGTGGTGGACCCCAGGTTCATAAAGAACTATCTGGCGAGTCTTCACTCCGCACGCCGCAGGTGAGCTGTCTGGTCTTTTCAATTTTGTGAATTAAAATTCCGAAATGTATCTCTCTACAGACCTCGTTCCCTGTATAGAGCTATGGGGTCATGTCATTTGCTATGTCATCAGGTAATAAGGTAAGAGAAGTTTCCTGGATTATTAGGGCCCTGAAGTTCCCCATTAGGTGGCCAGAACGATAACTATGTTAGCCTTCGGGCTGTTAGCCACCTCAGGGTAGAGTAGTTGGTCTCTCTCTTAGAATTTTTTACTTAGAGTGTTGACTGACGCTAGAGCTTCAGATAGATCTTATGTCCGGCCCACGGGTCCGTTTGACTTCTTCCTGAGTATTTCGCCCCTTGAGCTCTGTTTGGGTTTTCATTAGGCTGAGCGATCATGCAGCCCTTTGTATGGAATAATACAGACTATATTCTTTAGTAAGGCTGTGGCTCCTCCGAGCCCTCAGATAGATCTATGCCTGTAGCTGGCCTAGGCTGTGCCAGGGATAATAGGAGTGCTAGCTTTTTTGCGGAGTACACTGCCATGGGCAATGTGATTAGGCACCAGGATGCTGTAGGCGCTGCGTAAACAGCTTTGCTGCCAACGAAGGCTGCGCCATTAGGTAGTAGGCCTCAGCAGGCCTCCTTGATTGGACAGCCCCCTAGAGGGCACTGTAGGCCAGCTCACTTTACGTGGTTGGCCTTGGTGGTTCGGGCAGTTGACTCACTGATGGGTAGTAGGCCTTAAACAGGCCTCCTCGGAGGTGAGTCCCAACATTGTGGGACATACCTTATAGTGCTACTGGAAGCCCATTAGTAAATTATGCTTGTGTAGTATGGTTCCCAACAGTGTACTTTATAGCAGAATATGACTTGCTATTAGCTAGTAGGCCCGACCAGGCCTCCCTGATAGGCGAGTCCCCAGCTGGCTGGCCTTAGCAGGCCACCTTATACTATCACCCGGACTCAGGGCTCAAAGCTAACAGTGGTTATCAGGTAGTAGGCCACTCAGGCCTCCCTGAAGGTGAATTCCCACTTAAGATGGTTATCAGGTAGTAGGCCTCAGCCGGCCGCCCTGAAGGCGAATTCCCACTTAAGTTGGCTATCAGGTAGTAGGCCTCTCTGGGCCTCCCTGAAGGTGAGCTCCCAAATATTGTGGCTGTCAGGTAGTAGGCCGCTCTGGGCCTCCCTGAATGTGAGCGCCCAAATATTTTGGGTGTCAGGTAGTAGGCCTCACCAGGCCTCCCTGAAGGTGAGTTCCCACATGCTGTGATTATCAGGTAGTAGGCTCCTCCAGGCCTCCTTGAATGAGTACGGTCAGGTAGTAGGCCTCACCAGGCCTCCCTGAAGGTGAGCTCCCCACATACTGTGGTTGTAAGGTAGCAGGCCTCACCGGGCCTCCCTGAAGGTGAGTTCCCACGTACTGTGGTTATCAGGTAGTAGGCCTCTCTTGGCCTCTCTGAATATGTTTGGGTTTTCATTAGGCTGAGCGATCATGCAGCCCTTTGTATGGAATAATACAGACTATATTCTTTAGTAAGGCTGTGGCTCCTCCGAGCCCTCAGATAGATCTATGCCTGCAGGCTGGCCCTCACCAGGGCCGCCTCTGTAGCTGGCCTAGGCTGTGCCAGGGATAATAGGAGTGCTCTGCTAAAATTTAGCATTGCTTCCTCTGAACCTTCACTTTGTGAATGTAGGTTTCTAGCATCCCTGTATAAACAGCCTCCTCCAGTGGGAGTCGTTAGGCCAAGGCCCGCCCCCTTCTCTGCATTCTGGGGTGACTAGAGTAATGCAGCATGGTGCAGAGGATGGTTTGTAAGGACATGGTAGGCCTCAAACAGGCCTCCGTGGTATATATGTCTTTATTGAGCAGGGTTAGGCCGTCTTTCGCTTCACGAAGAAGACTGGGTTTCCTGCCCGACCCTGCCATGCAGAACTGGCCTACGGATTTAGGCCGCCAGTTTAGGCTTCACTCACCTCGCTGAGCTACTGCTCGAGCGCTAGGTTGTAGGTGGATGGCTTTCATTCAAGCCCCACTCCCCTAGGTTGGGCACAGATAAATTTCTGTCACCCCTAGAGCCGCTGGCAGGCCCGGACCCTGGTAACCTCAGGGTGAGGTGTGAGTATCCCCCTGTGATACAGGGTAGGTCTGAGCACTTCACTCCCAGTTCTGTTTATCCTACCTCGCACCACTATGGCTCGGGTCGAGTATGAAGTAAGCTTCACTTCTTCTTTGGTCGAAGTACGCTCCCCTGAAGCCAGAGCATTGCCCTGAGCTGACGCCCATGCATAGATGGTAGGCCCCTGACTAATGGGGCCTCCGTTGAGGCAGAGTGGCGTATGTTGTACTCCCCTTGTTTTAAGGGTGCTAGCTTTTTTGCGGAGTACACTGCCATGGGCAATGTGATTAGGCACCAGGATGCTGTAGGCGCTGCGTAAACAGCTTTGCTGCCAACGAAGGCTGCGCCATTAGGTAGTAGGCCTCAGCAGGCCTCCTTGATTGGACAGCCCCCTAGAGGGCACTGTAGGCCAGCTCACTTTACGTGGTTGGCCTTGGTGGTTCGGGCAGTTGACTCACTGATGGGTAGTAGGCCTTAAACAGGCCTCCTCGGAGGTGAGTCCCAACATTGTGGGACATACCTTATAGCGCTACTGGAAGCCCATTAGTAAATTATGCTTGTGTAGTATGGTTCCCAACAGTGTACTTTATAGCAGAATATGACTTGCTATTAGCTAGTAGGCCCGACCAGGCCTCCCTGATAGGCGAGTCCCCAGCTGGCTGGCCTTAGCAGGCCACCTTATACTATCACCCGGACTCAGGGCTCAAAGCTAACAGTGGTTATCAGGTAGTAGGCCACTCAGGCCTCCCTGAAGGTGAATTCCCACTTAAGATGGTTATCAGGTAGTAGGCCTCAGCCGGCCGCCCTGAAGGCGAATTCCCACTTAAGTTGGCTATCAGGTAGTAGGCCTCTCTGGGCCTCCCTGAAGGTGAGCTCCCAAATATTGTGGCTGTCAGGTAGTAGGCCGCTCTGGGCCTCCCTGAATGTGAGCGCCCAAATATTTTGGGTGTCAGGTAGTAGGCCTCACCAGGCCTCCCTGAAGGTGAGTTCCCACATGCTGTGATTATCAGGTAGTAGGCTCCTCCAGGCCTCCTTGAATGAGTACGGTCAGGTAGTAGGCCTCACCAGGCCTCCCTGAAGGTGAGCTCCCCACATACTGTGGTTGTAAGGTAGCAGGCCTCACCGGGCCTCCCTGAAGGTGAGTTCCCACGTACTGTGGTTATCAGGTAGTAGGCCTCTCTTGGCCTCTCTGAAGGTGAGCACCCCACATACTGTGGTTATCAGGTAGTAGGCCTCTCTGGGCCTCCCTGAAGGTGAGCACCCCACTTACTGTGGTTATCAGGTAGTAGGCCTCACGGGCCTCTCTGAAGGTGAATTCCCACTTACGTTGGCTATCAGGTAGTAGGCCTCTCCAGGCCTCCCTGTAACGTTCCCTAGTGGTGCTGGGTTTATGAAGCTAGTGGTCTCTTGCTATCAGTTTCAGCTAGCCTTAATAGGCAGCTGCTGAAGGCGAGCTTGCGCCCTGGCTCGCTAAAGTGTTCATTCTCTGCTATTGGTTCCCTCCCGGAACTTTTTCTGCCTACAGCCTGGTTTGCCTACCAGGCAGACCTGTGCTCCCCTCACCGAGGGTCTCTATGAGCATGCGGCTTCCTGAGTCTGGTCAGACGGTCGTAGGCCTCTCGTGAGGCCTCCCAGTTAGATCAGCCCTTAGGCCTTCACAGGCCTCCTCAGTGTTTTGAAACACAGACACTGGGTTGATCCGTGGATAGAGTAGAGAAACTCCCCTCGCTAGCAAGGGTTGGAAAGCACTATGCTGAGTCATACTCTCCGGGATATCCCGTCTCTGAGATCCGGGTCGAGTGGTTCACTGCCAGCTTCGCAGTCCCTCGGGTTGGATGCCTTTCTTAAGGCTTTGTTGTCCAGAGGCTCTGTCTTCAGACAGACAGGATTTGGCCAGACTAGTGTCTATGTACTGACGCCAGGTCAGGCCGTCCTGGTGGCATTTCGGGGTGAGTACGTTCCCCTGAATAGTGACTGGCTGGGGTTCCTTCGGGTTCCCTAGCCACATTCCCTAGAAGGGACCCCTTCTAATCGGAAGCTGTGGTTCCAGGCCCGGAGCCGGCCCAGGTAGACCTTTTTATTTAACCATGTTTATGAAGGTATTTCTGTGAGGCTGTAGCTTGGGCTATGACCGTAGGGAATGCTGTCACTGACAGCCCAGTGTGACCTGAGGGTGAGTGGTTCTAGCGTTTCATTTGAAGTTGCTGGTTCTGACAGTTGTCACTGCCACTTGGCATGCACTCCCCTTAGCATGGCGGAGTTGGTATATCGTTCCCCATAACGTCGTTGACGTATTGTTGAGTTCCCTTCGAAAGGGAACGTCTCAGGTTAAGACTGTAACCTATGTTCCCTGAGAACAGGGAACGAGACAATACGTCTCCCTGCCATGCCTCGGGGCTTGCCTACCGTACAGTCCCTTCAGACGATAAGGTGATTTGTCATGTGTGCAAGGCGCCCCTTTATACTTCCAGGTCGCACGTTAATCATTCACGCTAATGATTCACGGGCTGTCGCCGGTCAATATGATTGACGTGATTTGATAGTGATTTCAGACACCTGTCACGCCTGAGGCGTTCCCCATAACGTCGTTGACGTATTGTCTCGTTCCCTGTTCTCAGGGAACATAGGTTACAGTCGTAACCTGAGACGTTTCCAGCACTATTTATAGAGCGGCACCACAACGTCAATACTCAAACTACAGCATAAAACAGAAAGCATGGTCAGTGTAGTCCTGATTAGTGAACAAATGTTTTTATGAGGCGGTTCTTTTTAGCGAATCAAAAGCATAAAGCATGAAAGTCAGACTCCTGAATCAAACACGCATAACTAATCAGACAGTGTTTAGTTTTTTTTTGGTTAATATTGATGTTTAATACGCCAATTAATGGAGGGCACTTTTTTGGCTCTCCAAAAAAGACTGTTACTTCATTAAACATTGTTTTAAAATTTATTTTAGAAATTATTCCTTCATTTCTTAATGAAATTGCAACTTAAATGCAATTTCCGAAATGCAGCTGCAATGAAATTGAAGTAGTGAAAAGATTTTTTTCTTACGTATTGTGACGTACATATTGAAAAAGAAAAAATATAGGGTGGAACTTGGTTCTATCCATTAGTTGTTGATGAATGGAGGCAAATCTAAATGTGAGATTGCAGTCAATTGTAAGAAAGGGCCGGGGTTTAAGCGGAGTAAATGATTGAAGTAGTACACCAGAGGAAAGTGTCATGATTCTGCCATCATGTCTCTGTTTTCTCTGGTCTTGTGGCAGGATCATGGCAGACCCATGTTTTATGTACAAGCGCATGGTCTGTTATTTGGGCCATGTGCTTGTGTTGTCTCGTCTCGTAACCCCGCCCCCTTGTTATCCTCGTCTTGTGATTAGTGTCTAGTCAGTTTCACCTGTCCTCGTCATTAGTGTTCCCTATTTAATCCCTGTGTATTTGCTGTCCTGTGCGATTCATTATCATACGTTGTGTGATTCTAGCTGTGAGTATCTTTTTGAGAGTCTTGTCTAAAGAAGTGTTTTGTTCCTGTCATAGTTGTTATTTACCGTCTTTATCTTTGTCAAGTCGATCCTGTCTTGTTTTGCCCCATCGTGGGTTTTGTTTTCTGTTTTTGTCTTTAATAAACCCCTGTTTAAGTTATTTGCTGTCTGCAATTGGGTTCATCTGCTATCCACATGACAGAATGAATCGCCCAAAGAAGAACCCAGCAGACCGTTTGTCCTTCTCTGCCAAGCATCGTCTGGACCCCCTTGAAGAAGTCTGGTTGTCATCCCCCCTCAACAAGAAGAGTGTCACCCTTCCATACTCACCCGAGGGTAAGTGGATCTTGTCAAACTTCTCCCGGTTGTATGACCACTTCTCCCGGGAGGAGTCTGGGGCGGCGTCCTCGAGGTCTTTACCTTCTGCCTATCTTCCTGTCATCCCGGAGGGTCGTATGATAGGCGTTGTGACGCTTGGGGACCAGGCTGGTTCCCCCACGACTCCAGAGGCATCTTCCACACCCACTGACCTCCGTGGTAAACGAGGGAGACGGGTTTCGTGGGATTCCCCTTCGGAATCATCTTCATCTGAGCTGACCCTACCAGAAGTGGTCTTCCCAGTTCCCGTTTTGTCCTCCACTGAGCCTGTCCAGCCGATCACGAGTCCTGCTGTGACCATTGCTTCGCGACCCAGGAAGAAGAAGAGGAAGAGGGGAGCCTCTTGCCCTCTGTCTGTTCCAGAGCCCGCTACTGCAAGCGCTGTTCCAGAGCCCGCTACTGCAAGCGCTGTTCCAGAGCCCGCTACTGCAAGCGCTGTTCCAGAGCCCGCTACTGCAAGCGCTGTTCCAGAGCCCGCTACTGCAAGCGCTGTTCCAGAGCCCGCTACTGCAAGCGCTGTTCCAGAGCCCGCTACTGCAAGCGCTGTTCCAGAGCCCGCTACTGCAAGCGCTGTTCCAGAGCCCGCTACTGCAAGCGCTGTTCCAGAGCCCGCTACTGCAAGCGCTGTTCCAGAATCAGCAGCTGGTTGCCCGGCTACTGAATCTGCCTCTGTGAGAGCTGCGGCCGATCAAGCTGCAGAAGCAGTCCTGCAAGCGGTGTCTGCTCGTAAGCAGATGCCTATCATTGTTGCTGCCGAGACTCTAGCAAACTACCTTGCCAAGCTTGTCAAGATCCTCGATGTGCCCGTCATGTCTTGTCCCAAGCCCACTGTGTCTGTGAGCGCTGCACCCAAGCCTACCACTGTGAGCGCTGCACCCGATCCTGTCCCCGTGAGCGTTGCACCCGAGCCTGCCGCCGAGAGCGCCGCACCCGATCCTGTCCCTGTGAGCGTTGCACCCAAGCCCGCCACGGAGAGCGCTGCACCCAGCCCTGCCCCTTCGCCTGCCATGTCCCCTGTCAGGAGTCCCGTTACCTCATCCTCTGTGTCCTCTATGTCTGAGCCTGTTGCTGCTCCCTCTAATGCAGTATCCCCATCTGTTTTCCCGGTCTCCACTAGTCCCCGGACTGTTTCACCATTTGTTCCTGTCGCCACTTGTCCCCGTACTGTTTCCCCTGTCGCCACTAGTCCCCGGACTGTTCCCCCTGTCACCACTAAACCCAGGACTGTTTCGCCCAAGCCCCGTCCTTGTGTGTCTTCCTCCAAGTCCCCCCGGATTCCCCGTCCTCAGTCCTCGTCCCGAAGACCCAAGACCCCTGTCCCGCCCATCCATCCTGGACTGTCTCCCAAAGACTTTGTGTTTCCTCCACCTCCTCTACCCTGTTTGTTGTTTTTGATGTTTCACCCTAACCCTGTTATTGTTTTTTCATGTTTGCCTTTATTAGTGTTTTCCATGTTTTGTTGGTTCGTGTCTTTGTCACAGTCTGTCATGTCCCGTGTTTAGTTTCCCTTTGAGGAGCGTCTGGAAGCCGCTCCTTAAGGTGGGGGTTCTGTCATGATTCTGCCATCATGTCTCTGTTTTCTCTGGTCTTGTGGCAGGATCATGGCAGACCCATGTTTTATGTACAAGCGCATGGTCTGTTATTTGGGCCATGTGCTTGTGTTGTCTCGTCTCGTAACCCCGCCCCCTTGTTATCCTCGTCTTGTGATTTAGTGTCTAGTCAGTTTCACCTGTCCTCGTCATTAGTGTTCCCTATTTAATCCCTGTGTATTTGCTGTCCTGTGCGATTCATTATCATACGTTGTGTGATTCTAGCTGTGAGTATCTTTTTGAGAGTCTTGTCTAAAGAAGTGTTTTGTTCCTGTCATAGTTGTTATTTACCGTCTTTATCTTTGTCAAGTCGATCCTGTCTTGTTTTGCCCCATCGTGGGTTTTGTTTTCTGTTTTTGTCTTTAATAAACCCCTGTTTAAGTTATTTGCTGTCTGCAATTGGGTTCATCTGCTATCCACATGACAGGAAGTCTGTCATTTCATCAGAAGATCGAGTTATGACAATGACAATTTGATTGAAGGTCAAAGGTTTTTTAAGAGGTAAAAAAAAAAAACATATGCAAGGATGAATTTTTGACTAATAACATGCATTTAGAAAATATATAGGGTGAATTTCCATTAAATGCCAACTTTAAGAGTACTAAAAGAACCATTAAACAGAAGAATTAAGGACCTGGAAGCATTAAAAGGAACCTGAATCATGAATTCTCTGCGATTCCCATCATTAAACACGAAAATATTCCCACTAGCTCTCTCCTTGATATTCAGAAACCCTATTTTAGCAGCATTTCTTAGGTACACTTTTATCCAAAAACCAACTCAAACATCTCCGCCAACACCAGTCTAAAATACGCCACTCATTCACTGCAACCTCACCAGTCAACAAAGTTCAAGCACACACACCAGGCCATTTTCCTGTCTACTCGGTCTCCTGTGTGTCCTGGATGTGAATAGGTACTTCATTAATTTCATCTGTTCCAAGCTGAAGCCCAGAGAGCTGACTCCATCATTACACCAATAACTCCACACATTAATCTCCCTCCTAGACTGCCACAACTATACCCAAACACACACACTCCCATTCCTCTCTCCTCAATCTGAGGGCAGAAATATCACGACTCATCCTCTAAGTTTCACCCCGATCCATTACAAAATACCGGGACTGTTTAAATGAGACCCCAGTAGAGGCTCAGTTCTACTGCAGGGGCGCCATCTTGGCTTGGGATGTCTGGGCTAAAGCCTCACGGTGTCCCAGAGCAGTGCTGTGTTGGCTCGACTCTGCTGTGGCAGTTTCCTGCAGCTCACGGAGGTCTGGGTTTTAGAATAGGCATGTGCTGCCCTGTAGAGCCAATTGCTCAGTCAGTCAGGCTAAACCCAAAGCGTTTAAATGAGAGCGAGATGAGAAGATGAGGACAGGATATGCAGTTTAAAAAAGCATCACTTTGGAAGGTTTTGTAATGATAATTTAACATGTATGTTTATAGAGTTTGGAAAAATGGCAAGTGTTACTTTTTTGTTTTGTTTTGTTTTTTAAATGCCACTTAAAACTTGTTATCATACATATAGAAGGTTTACTTTAAATGGCAAGTCACACAATTAAAAAAAAATATATTTATAAAATAAATAATGAAATGATTATTATTATATATTATATATATGAAAATAAAAAAAATATATGATAATATTAACAATAATAATAAATGTAAAAACTAAATAAATTAAACCTGCCAAATAATACAGAAAACAAACATAATAATTGGCAAAAAAAACCCCGATTAATTATTGTTTATTTGAATTTACAAACAAGTTAGAAAAACATAAAAATAAAATATTAAAATATGATAATAATAATAAATGTAAAAATAACAAAAAGTGAAAAAATGAAACCTGCCAAATAATGCTGAAAACAAACAAAAATTACAATATTTTTTTTTTAACGACAAAAAGATTTTTTAAAATATGACCAAGACAATCCCGACAAAAAGAATTATCAAAAAATAAACCCAAGAACAAGGTGATTAGGACACTTTATCACCCCACAAGGGTTATTTCATCATAATGACTGCTTCTCCTTACTACTTGGTTACATGAACATTAAATATTGCTTTAGTTTGAAATTATTTCATTATGTGACAAAAAAGAGACCATGGAGTGATACAAGAGACATGAAAATATAGCACAATGCCAGAAATTAGTTTTCAGGGTCATTGATTATACAAAAATATTTGAACAGTGAGAATGCAGCAAACAACCAATCCAGAATCAAGGATTCAGTTAATCAGAATAAAGTGTGGGTAATAAATAAATACAACTCTTAATGGATCTTTTGCTACAGAGTGAAAGAACAAATGCACCAAACTCTCCTTAGTTGGTCAAATAAATTATGGCATTACAAAATGGCCCAGTCCTAAAGAGAAGTCCAGAAGACCATTCCTCTCAGCCCATATGGCCTCACATGTGTATTTTCCTCTAACATTTTTATTTTTATATTTAATAATCGCAAAAAAAAAAAAAAAGCTTAGTGTGGTGAACCAGTCTTATGAGGTTACGGGGGCCAGAGAATCTCAAAACGGTCTCTATAATTCCATTCCTCACTCAGCCGGTCATGCACAATTTTTCCCAATAGATTCGAGGCCAGCCAGATCACACGGTTCTCATCTTATCATCCTCCAAGACCGCTGCCAAATAATCACAAGTAAAATAACATTTATTTGTTTGTGCCGTTCTGGAGTCCAGAAGAACAATAATTCACTCTTGTTATAGATGGGTACTGAAATAATATACTGTTAAACTATTAATGAATCTCCTACCACAACACACACAGGATTCTTTCTATGGTTGAAATGTATCAAAAAGAAAGAGGGAGTCCTGCACAGATTTTCCATTATCAAAAGGATTTACAACTTCGGTCTATCAGCAGAACAGAGGAGACTGAGTCAGATGGGGGACGTGGTGAAATAACTATTTAAAGACTGACGGATCATCAAGTGAAAGAAAAAATGATTACGATCTATAAAACGGTTCCTTTATCCACACAATACTGCATCAAAACACATTCATATATGGGTGCCACAGGGAGGGAGGTGGGGGGTGCAGCTGGCTCTCTCTCATTAGCCGAGTGTTTGGATCAGGAGTAGCTCTTGTTACAGCAGTAAACTGCAGCTTTGAACTTTTAATAGAGCTCTGAAATCCAAGCAGCCTTTAAAATACACATTTCTGCACAACAGAAAGAGATTGAAAGAAAGACTGAGAGAACGAGGGCGACAGAGACGGAGAAAGCACAAGGGAGGACTAAACGTACGAGGGACAGAAAGCTGAGAGCTTACTAAAAGAGATTTCAAAGATCTTAAACCACTTGAATACTCAATAGTCAAAAGTCCCAACGGCACATAATTTCGCATCAGCGATCCACCCAGATGTGGCTCAGCAGTGGCCCTCGATAGAGAAGCCCTGTGGGTCAGAACCAAAGGTGAGGCCTTCACAAACCAGTTCTAATGAGGCAGAACTGGGAAAACAATTGTATTTATCATGATTGACAGGTTGACATGATTGACGTGATACTGGAAAAGATTCTTGTTTCTTTCAGTTCACATACTGATATGCAAAAGTGCATTATTTAAAATCGACTAATCTAAATCGAATATTTATGTCTACAATAGCATAAAATAATTTCCAGGCTATTGCCAGTGAATTAGGTCACACAAGCTGGGTTATAATGTATGAGAAGTCAACAAGCCTGTTTAAGGGTGAAAAGCTGTATGTTAAATATAATTTATTTTAAATGGTGAAGCAGAAAAGCAGCGCAGCTTGAATGTGCGAGTCTTCCGTTGTCATTCGCTTCCAGTTATTTTAGCTGTACATAAACAATCCGTTATGCATGCTGTAAATTGCAAACTGGTGTTTGTTATCATATTATTTTAATGTAT
This sequence comes from Gila orcuttii, assembly GCA_026230005.1. Classification (NCBI taxonomy): domain Eukaryota; kingdom Metazoa; phylum Chordata; class Actinopteri; order Cypriniformes; family Leuciscidae; genus Gila; species Gila orcuttii. The sequence goes on along the minus strand of JAPDVR010000021.1, from coordinate 14,468,004 downwards.
TATCATAACAATAAACGCACTGGTTTGTAGCACAAAAATATTTACGGTTTCACTTTGTTTTTCTTCGTTATATAGCGGTTAATGAATTGGATGTCTTGCACATTCAAAGAAAAACTAGCTTACTTACGTTTTGCAAAATGTATGGATAATGAGGTGCATAAACCAACAATATTTTAATAACTTCAACATGTACCCTTGGACTTTGATCTGAATTTGATATCTTGAGGTAATATGTATATTGCAAGGTTATAATGTATATGAAGACTGTCATTCACATTTCTGAAAATGTAAACAAAAAATGGGGCAATAATTGAGTGAAAATTGAGATGTATATAAAGTTTGACCAAATAACATGCTCCACTGAACAGTGTGTAAGTTTGTTTATTTGAGCTAATATGTATTTACGGGCCACAGAGAAAAAAAAGGTTATGAGCAGAACTCATTTGATACATTTTTATAGCTCTAACTTAGCACATCTGAGTAAAACATATGTAGACCTACGTAAATGCCAGAAACTGCATCTTGCAAATTCAGTTAAAATACTTCAGCTTAATTTGAAACTGTCCAAACAAGTAGGATTTTAAAGCCTCCCAATTTCACTGACATATCCGAGTTAAACTGGAGCGCCACAGGGCTAACACATGGGAAAAGACACACAAATATATACACATTCATGCCCTCAGGCAGACTCAGCACCCCCTCTCCCCTGCTGAAGTCTCTAATCATGTCCAGGAACACGAAAGACAAGTCAAAACGCATTTTCCCAGGGTTCACAGCAAGCGAGACCCACCACTGCCAATCAATGAGAGAGAGGTCAGGTGGACATAGGTGTCACATGACATCACAGACAGGTGGACTATGCAGGTGATCTCTGATGAAAATTAAATGACTGAAACCATTTGTTGGTGAATTTATGTGGCTCAGTTGTATTATAAAGGACGGAAATAGAAACCAGTGTATCAAATATAACAGCAAAACGAATGCAATGCCATAAAAGCAAATTTGAATATTAAATTTGTTAAATGGAAAATATTCACAATGCCTGACACTGAGATCATTTCGTTTAACTCCACGTAGGCCACAGAGAGAGGGATAAAGAGTTTATGTTATTTTTCATTTCCTGGGAATTGGCCTTGTTTCCACAGCTTGACTGCTGTGCTTCCGTACGCAACTTATCGGATCGCTTATCAGTCCGTTTGAAGAGCTCTGTGTCTCCAAACCCCACGCCTGCAACCCACGATCGCAGCTTGAACATTAAATATTCCTTCCTTCAACAGAATGGCGGCGTTCCAGAGTCAAAGCCTACATGGCTAAGCAAATAAAAGAAGCCATTGCATGTATCTTGGCAAAGACACATCATCAGATAAACAATTTCAAAAAGCCAACCTAGAACTATGCGCAACCCGAGACAATATCAACAAATACGTCCTGCGCATTTTCAGAGTGGGATTAGACAGAGGGCTTCATGGTTTAATACAAACAAACACAGTGGCCGTGCATGAATAGTAGGCTAGTCTGTCTTTAATTCTCTCTAATATGTATAATAATAAGCTGAATATAACAATTTATTATATATATATATATATATATATATATATATATATATATATATATATACACTCGATGTCATATTAAAATATATCATTGGTCAACTGTCTGCTTTAGAAATAAATCAGTAAATAAATAATGTAGCTATTAAACAAACAACATTTAGTAATTTCAAATCTTAAAGAAAAAAAAAAACAGCCAACAATGTCCATATGTCCAGTATCAAAAAACCTATACTATATAATAAAAAATATATTTACACACACAAACATGCATGCATTAAACGCACATTAAAATAACTTTTATTTTAAAAAAAGAAAAGAAAAAGAAAAGTCTGAACGGTTATGATATACTTGTTTCTGAAAAAGAATCATAAAAATGATGATGAAATGAATACCTGTTAAGAGATGCACTGCTGTTACTGCTATTAAATATACTTTCAATATTTGTATTACTAAAATGACTACTAAAAATTGTTTAAAATATTTCTAACACTAAACAGGTCAGTCTAGATAAACAATATATTGACTTTTTATAGTTTAATAATAATAATAAACACCACCAACGACAACAAATTATTATAATATGACATTTTTACATTTAAACATCTAAATCATAAATACTTCAAATCAATTGAAACTTAAATTTCAAATAATATAGTGCTTTGACATTTTTCTAATTTCTAAATGTTTTATGTAACAAAATTACTGAAGTCTATACTGTCAAACGAATCAAAGCCAGTTTGTTGATCTGTGCTGCCCTCTGCTGGTCAGTTCTCAAGAAATAACATCATTTCAAAATCTATGAGAGTAAAATGGGCCACCTTTTAAAACAATTCGAACGATTCTAACTATTTGGAAATATACATATTGAAGTACATTTGCGCCAACACAAAAGTTCTTCAGATATTGCTGTTGTTGTGACGTATAAAAAGCGACTACAACAACATTTCCCGACATGCACTGTACAAGTTGCCATAGCGCCACGGTGGTTTACCAACAAATATGGCGCACAGCCCGTCTCGTGTCTTTGCTGCAGTTTCAGCGACTGCTGGTGATGTTTACCGAGACGAAAACGAATCGGTGTTCTATCAGGGCCGCAAGCAAACACCTTTACACATTCAAAGTAACATAAGAGTGGTTCAGGTGACGGGCTGTGCGGAGATATCGTTTCCTCCGGACCGCGCGACCGTTTCCATCAGCGTCAAAAACAGTAAAGAAAATGTTAATGACGTGACTAACAGTGTTTCGCGAAGACTGGAATACGTACTACAGACTGCGAGACAGCATGACGTTAAGGTGCTAATTGATTAAAATTTGCGTATTTTTTAAAAAAATCAATAAATAAAGAACAAGCAATTCCAGTATCTTCTTTCCAAACAGGAAGAAAACATCACTGTGGCCAAACAATTACAAAGAGAGGAGGAGCTCTTCCACATGCAAGCCGAGGTAAGATGGATAGAGGTGGCCTATCTTGTCAGGTTATATGTTTGCTCTTTATTTATCTATTTTGTCTCTGCAGGTGCTTGTTGTGTTTTCAGACTTTGAGAAGATGCAGCATGCACGCTCAGTTTTGATTGAAAAACTAGACAAAAGCGTGTGTGTTGGTGACCCTTACTACAGTCACAGTGCCGAAAGCCTCAATTTGTTAAGGTGAACAATGTCAGTCTTCATGTAAAGCTCCACTGTAAGCCTGAACATCCATCTGCCATCTAAAATTAATTAATCTGCATGTTTGTAATGATTTGTATGCAGACGGCGAGTATGTTTGGAAGCAGTGGACAACGCTCGACTAAAAGCCAGCGAGGCATGTGGCATTCTGGGACAAGCTCTGGGACGCCCGCTGCTTGTACGCGAGGAGGAATCACGAGAGTGGACCAGCGGCCAGCATGAAGTCACTTGCTCTCCTCTAACACTACATCAGAGGACTGGGCTTACATTAGTCTCTGTCTCTTCACGTGTGTTTGTGACCTTTGAATTGCGACCAAAGGATAGCAACAGGAGGAAATTTTGAAGTTTTTCTTTAGCAATAATAAAATTACACGTTCCCCCCCCCCCCCCCCAAGTATCTGCTGACTAAACCTGTTAACACAGTTCTATGAAGCGAGTACCATAGATAGAGGACCACCAATATTCATAAAAGGGCCTAAAATAAAGATACCACATGTTCCTACTGATGGTTTAAATAAATAAATTCTCCAATCCAGAGTATATTGAATAGCACTGTGTGCAACTTAAAAGGTAATGCTAAAAACTTGGTCTGAACCAATTAATTGAGCAGGACTCAAGCATACTGGTAAAATCATATTTGCATGTTAAAACACTGTTGACATCTGAGAGTCTAATAAATGAGTTAGATGAGCCTGTGTTTGAATAGGGAATACATACTCGTATAATGATGCATGTACGCATCTTGCACACATAACGGATGTCATATTTGTTTGGTTTCTAAAAATTGTTCTCATATTTCTAAAAACAAAAATTAGAGGTTTATAAGACTTCTGTTAATTATAGTGCCAAACACTATGTCATTATAACTATATTAGCAAGACAGGTCAGACTTCTTTCATGAATCAGAATATGGTAGCCTACTCTTCTGTGATGCTTGAAGTGAACTCTCTTAATATTCTCTTGGTGATTCTATGGCCATCTCTTTCCATACACGAGACTGACCATGAATTTTATGCTGCATGTTTTTGGATTGTGGGGAAAACCAGAGCACCAGGGTGAAAACCCACACAGACTCAGGGAGAACAAGCAAACTCAACACAGAAAGAAATATGAAGGAGAGTGTTCACCGCCTGCCCTGGTAATAGATATACATTCTTGCATGACCTAAACAGATTCATTTTGGGCTTTGAAAATCTATTTAGAGAAAAAGCTGGATAAAACATAGGGTCTATAGCTATTATATATATATATATATATATATATATATATATATATATATATATTACATTCCCTGCCAGCTGTGTCGGTTATTTATTATATATATATATATATATATATATTAAATAACAGCTGGCAGGAAATGTAAAAAAAAATAAACACAATATCAGGATATTAATAACAAAGAATACAAGTATCTCAAAACAGCAGACAAGAGGCTTGGGTACTGAAAATGAAACAATATAGGCCGCTAATCGATCACTGAAGTTGTCAAATTGACTGAATAATAAACCCAGTTGGTCAATTCGTTAAGCCTAAATTGTGCACAGCTTGAATACTCGTTGGACGTTTCATAAAAACGCAAAAATATGTATTAAACCACACTGATTTAGGCGTCATAATCACGAACCTGTGCTTGGGCGACAAACAGCGAGATATTGACAACCACCTGCTCTTAATGAACATTTTAACAAGCGTTTGAGAACAACACTACTCTTAGGACTGCTATTTCTGATCCATCACTCCAAAAACATCTTACTTGAAGGGAAAAAGACGCCATATACCTGCACCTGCCGAGCACGTGATGATCGCCGGATCTTCCTGCGTCTCCTTTACCTTATCATTTGCTTTAGTTCGAAAATATCTCGATGTATTATTATTATTATTATTATTATTGTGTTTTAGAGGAGCACTGTCTAAACACACTCTACTCGGTGGCTCCCAAAGTATTATGGGAATTACACATAGACTGGCAGACAACATAAAAAGACAACATTTCGAGAAGGCATATTTTAAATAAAATAAACTTTAATAATATATAAGGGTTGTATTTATGGCTTTACTTTGAACACTGTTTATTACATTTTCAATACTGTTTTACACAACAAATCCTTATTTTTTTTTTTGTTCATATAAATAAATAGCTATATCATATTGACAGCTAAATTCATTCATATCCTGGAACCCATTTGAGTCAGATCAACATGCATGCATTTTGATCCAATGGCATATTATAAAAACATTTAATAGTCTATCATTTCACTTTGACATCAAAAATAGTTCTGCTCATAACTTTACATATCCCTTGCAAAATCTTTTAAGACGTTTATATTTTAAAAAATATAAAAGCGACAATAAAATTGCATTTAGTTTTTTTTAGCTCTTCAGTTTAATAACTACAATTGCTCAGTGTAAATGCATATGGGGTGTGTAAACAAGATATACTCTCTCTCAAATTTACTTGCCTTCTTTTTTTCATTGCTTTAAAAGAAGAATCAATACTAGCAGGCATCGTGTCTCTGATTCCAAGTGTTTTTAAAACATCTTGGTTTTTTACCTCTTCAGTCGTGAGGGTAGATTTCTTGCAACCATTCCTCCATAACAAACTTTTCCCCATCGAATTGTGAAAAATAGTGCTCTAGAGTAGGAATGTCCGGCTATGGCACAAGACAGACAGACACAAACACTGATTAAGATTAAGACCGATTAAGTTCAATAACCTAAACAACCTAGAAGACAAGGTGAACACAAAAGTTAAAAATAGGGAGGAAAAAACGTAAAGGATTTCTCTGCACCTCAAAGCCTCGAAAGAGCTTCAAGTTATTCTGGGGAATGTATCCGATCATTAGCGATGAGGAATCAGGCCCACTGAACAGAATTCTGTAATGAGGAGTGTCCTTGGCTCTCTCTAGCTACACACAAATACACATTTTTAACGGACTACTGTTATATTTCTGTGGTTTCAGGTTATGACAATGTTGTTTTACAAACCTCTGAGTCTGAGAATTTCTTTCTCTTGATCCACTCTGGTGGGGCTCGGAGTCCTGCATCCCAGCCCACTATCACCCCAACCATTTTATTTTGTGTCTCCACGATAACTTGACCCACACGGTGCAGCACATATGCAGGCCTGGGGCTTCGCATCTCCCTTGAGACTGATTACATATAAACACATGTTCTGTTACTTCTATTTTTCCATCAAACAAGCTTTAAATACCAGATTAAATGACTGCTGTGAGATTATTCAGATAAATGACATGTAGGCCTACCTCCAAAGTACCCTTGCTCATTATCATGCATCAACAGATCGATTGCGAGCGCTTCTTCCAGAGTTGGGTACTGTTCCTCTTCCTCTCCGAAGGACCTGTAAAGTGACACAACATCCCACCTCAGCATTTAAGTGATTAAGAATGACTTTAAAAAAAGAAAAGAAAGAAATTGCGTAAATTTACGGTAGTTTAGGAATCCAGGTATTTAGCCAGTCGACCCAAGCAGTCGAGTTCAAGTAAGATCCTCTCATAGAGTCCCATGTGTCAAGGATGCTGAATGGGATATGGAGTGGAATATTTCAAAGAGTGACAGTAGATCTGACTGTAGATCTAAAAGCTTAAGCTTTAATGCTTGAAATTTCTTTTGTAGACAAGTATTAATTTGTAAGAATTTCTCTTCAAACCTCTGACTAGTAATGTCATTTTGTAGTTAAAATTATTTTTTCACTCTGCATGACCATTTAAGTAAACTGGAAAAGAAGCTAAAAGTTGATTTAAAAATAGTTCAAAAATTAAAATAATTGGTAACCACCTGTCATGTGTCTGTATCTGTCACCTGGCAGTTGACCATGTCCATACATTTTTTTTTTTATTTAAAATTAAGATTTTAGGTTAAAACCTACATGAATGTAGGCTACTCTAACGTTTAAAAGTTTGGGGTTGGTAAGATGTTTAAATGTTTTCGACATAAAATATTAAAAACAGTAAAAATGTGAAACATTATTGCAATTTAAAATAACTGTTTTCTATTTTAGTATATTTTAAAATGTTATTTATTCCTGTGATGGTAAAGCTGAATTTTCAGCATCATCACTCAGTTACTATTCAGTGTCACATGATCCTTCAAAAATCATCCTAATATGCTAGTTTTGGTTCTCAAGAAACATTTCTTATTATTAGTTCTTAGAATATAACGTTTTTTGTAAAAGTCTTTACTGTTACTTTTGGTCACATTTTTTGCATCGTTGCTGAATAAAAGTAGGCTACTAATTTAAACACACACACATATATATTTGTCAAACGTACAAAGCACTGAGTCCCTCAGTGTTTGCGTGATGCGTGTTTACCTCTGCGTGGCGATGTGTCGTTGTGCAGCGCTTCCGCTCGTCCACCTGGAGATGAGATACTGCGCAGGTAAAGCTGACAGCAGCAGCGTCAGCTGCAAGATCACACCTGACGTGATTTGAGGCATCACTGCACAATATGACAGAGATTTCACATCAATACATGAGCACAGTTTGTGACTGTTGTAGTTTTAAAAGTATAAAATAGGCCTGTATGTGTACACTATATTTATTTTCCAATAGGCTATTTCTTCAAAACATTGACCAGTTAAAAGTACCTTACCTTATGCAAGAACTTCAGTGAATAAGCACTGAATTCAATTCACTATTGTCAGAGATAAAATACTATTTGTATTTTTAACTTGATAACAGGAAGAGCTCGCCGAAACTCTTTGCTTGTTATGCGTTGTGTAAGCACTGTCTTGAAAACTGAATATTAAATTTACATGCGGGCAGTTTCGGTTTGACACCTGCGCCTCCAAGTTGAACATAAGAACTATCAGACAGTGCGCGTCCAATAGCGGCTGCCCACGAGAGGAGGTGTGTGTACAAGTCTCGCGCCGCCACGTCAGGAAAGAACGCCTGGCGCGCATGTTTGCTTTTGTAAGCCAAATATCCTGAATCATAACGCACATTTTTCAAAACCGTAAACACCGTATGTAGTAGACATTCACATTCACATTCACAAGTCTGGTTTGTAGCATAGCCCTAGGCGATTTGGTCATTTTTATTTTGTGGTCATAGTTCTGAGAAATGTGTTATTTTAAGTTTATTTAGCAGTTAGGTTTTTCTTAAGATTGTATATAAATGTATTTAATATTCATGTAGCCTACTTAATATAAAAAAAACCCAGGAATATTCATATGTATATCAATAAATTCTAAAAAAAGAAAAAAAAAATATGGAAACAGTCTTTCATTAAGTGAGCCTTTTTTTTAAATAATTTTTTTTAATGATATTTCATATTTATACCAGTTTTATTACCATTTTTCTCTTAATTTTCCTAGCAGTGAAAAATTAGTGGTTTATTTCACGCGTAGTTCCAAATAATTCACGATAGAGGGCGCTGATCTCCATGAAATGGTTTATCATCAACCATTCAATGGTTTAAATTTTACCTCAACCTTCATAAATTAAAATTTTGTTTATTTTTAGTTCTCATAATTTAGGAATGGTTATATTATATCAATCAGATGCATGTAAGGCACCAATTCTATTAATATATTATATTTCACTCCACACAATACAGCCTATATAGCTGAAGAAACATTGCAGGGCCAAGTTCTAAATTCACAACAGAAATTCCATGTTTTTTTTTATTTTATTTTATTTTTTTATTAATATCTATGGCTTTCTCAGGCCTGGAAATCACAATTATAAATTTTGCCTGATACTTCCAGGTTTCCCATGACCAGATTAAAGCCAAACAACATGTGAAAGAATGAAAGAGCAAGAGAGTTTGTGGAAACACAAATGTTTATTTCCTTAAAATATCAGTATGAACTAATGTGACAGCAGTACACCCTACACATACATTCTATTTAACGTCTTTATTTACACTTTTTCCTTTATATAAAAGTATACAAACTAACATAGAAAGACCTCTCAGTCTGAGGATATAAGACCGGAGAGGGGAAAAAAGACCCTGACCCCACAAACATGACTGTACCTTCAGATTTAAAAGACCAGAGAATATACTAACATGCATCCATCTTTTGATCTCCCCTCTAAAACCAGTCACCGATGTCACTTCCTGTGCAGTATGGTGGTAGTAATAGAGGGGTCGTGAGTCAGATATAATACAGTTTTCATGTAGCAACAGATTATAAATACCAGCTCAATAAAACATGGGGCTTGTACATTAACACAAATACAGAAATGGACTCAGACATGCGTCAACTGCATATAAAACAGCCACTTTACCAAACAGTCTCATACATAAACTTCCACAACTAAACACATTCAAAGGCTTTGGTTCATCAAACCAGTTTTAAAGCTATGGGCTGGATTAGCTCTGTCGTAATGGATGACCCAGACCACAACTGCTGAGAGTATGCAAGAACCTACAAAATCACATGGCAACAAACCAGACTGAATGCCTCCCTTATAAAGGACACTACGCTGCATATGTGAGTCCGGACATTAAGGTGGGATACACTACCTTAATTCTTCAGTTGTACATCACACAGACATGTACGTACATACACACAAAAAGTCAAGGCACATTCAAAAACACAAAATACGACATGCACACTGTCTCTTGTGTGAATCGCTGCCCTGTGGTATCTACTGAGTCGATGCATCAGAATGGGAAATATCAAACACAGTGTTTCAATGTGATCAGGCAAAAACAAATGCTAATGAAATGAGCAGTTCCCCAGTAATTCAATGAGTTTACCTAATACAGAAACAGAGGCCCGCTCTCCGGGATAGATGAAACTACAGGTAGTGTTGAAAAGGTGAGGCAACGAACGTCGCTACACACATATTAATAACTCTGTCAATAGTGGTTTGTAAGAGTGCCAACAAAAGTATTAGGACACTTGAGAAACATCTAAAAATGGATTAATGTCATTGCATTAAATATCAAATTGTCAAACTAAGTGTCATCTATTTTAAAGAAAGCAAATGTTTAAGCAAAATATGTGGACACTTTCTGGTTGTTTAACATGTTGGTAAATAATGACTGCGCTAAAATGATTGGTAAATAATCTGCTAAAGCACCTTTAGAGTGACCTTGAGGCGAATATCCACTAAAAAATCTCCTCAAAGTAGGGCTGTCGTTTGGATTAAAGAAGAAGTGTAATTTTATTCAAATTAATTTAATCACATGATTCTCTAATGAATTAATCAAAGTAGTCACAAATAACTGTGCACTGGTCAGTAAGTTTTTTTCTTTTTTTTTTGGACAATGATAAGAATTTTACTTGAATAGCAAATCAGCAAATTAGAATAATTTCTGAAGGATCATGTGACACTGAAGACTGAAGTAATGATGCTGAAAATGCAACTTATAATATTTCACAACATTACTGTTTTTACTGTATTCTTGGTCAAGTAAATGCAGCCTTGGTGAGCATAAAAGACTTCTTTCAAACACATGAACTCCAAACTTTAGAACAGTATTGTATATTATTTGTCGATAAAAGCCTCCAAATGAAGGTGTTGCTTGTTTAAGACACTATCATATTAAAATTAGTTAAACTGAAAACGTTTGTATTCATTTTTTAAATGTTTTAAAAATTCATAATTAATTCAGAATTATTCATCATTAATATAATTAATCATTACAAATTTACATAATACATTGTTAGCCATAGTTTCAAAGATTACTAAGAAAACTGAAGTTAGTTCTGAAAAGCTCTACCATCATTTGTTTGCAGATGCCCCCTGATTTGATATTTCATTCTCTAATGCAATGACATTCAGACCTTTTAAAACTGTGGCTTAAGTGCTTAAACACCTTTTGTGGTCACTGTATTTATAAGTCTTGGTTCTAGTTAGGAATCACAGTGCATTCTGGGAGCCCGATAAAACAGGCAAGGAGTGATGTCACTGACACACACACACACACACACAGACACAGTGGGCATGTGGAGATGTGCTGCTCACTAATCTCTATCCCAACAACAGATCAATAACACACGTTTGTACTGAATAAATCAATACGCCAAAGCATCAAACACTCTCTCTCTCTCTCTCACACACACACACACACACACACACACACACACACACACACACACACACACACACACACACACACACACACACACACACACACACACACACACACACACACACACACACACACACACACAAATTGGGCAGTACAAAGGAGCTATAATGTATTGAAAGTATGAAAAGGCACAAGGTATTGCTAATTATATAAAAACATGCGTGAATTACCACTGCCACTGATCTTGACTTGCAGAGAAAGACGTTAAAAAGACAACACGGGAAATTTATGAGGTCCTTCTCTGCACTCCACTACAGCATTACAGCCACTTACACAATAATCTGTTAAAAATAGATTTTTTGAACAAGTGTTTGATTTGTTGCCCTTAGCAACAACTGTGTAAAAACAATGCATAAAATTAACAGTTTAAAGAAACAAGACAGAGTAAAAGCTCAAGTTATTTCACACTCTCTCTCTCTTCTCACTCACTCACACACACACACACACACACACACAACAACCCTCACATAAGTGCTTTCTTGAGAGATGAAATCAGGTATTTGGATTCATAAGACTGTGTAAGTACCTTTCTTCACTGGCATTCAAATATAGTGCATATGAAAATCAGTATTTAACTGCATTTGTGATTTTTCTGTGGAAGAAAATGTTAAAGTTGGAGGATATCAAGGGGCTGTGACTCTTTAAGTCACCAAAAGAGTCAAAGATTCAAAACGTAATAATCAATTTAGAGAATGAAAGATTCAGATAGTCATGACAGTCTGATAGCAGCAGGAATGGTTCCCCCTCCCCAGCGGGGTGAGGATAAGGGGTTGTGTCTCATAGGACATGCAAAGTTGGCATTGTTACCAGCCAATAAGGTTGGCTTTGGCCTTCTCGGTGAGCTTGCGGACTCTCCCCTTGCTTGACGTGCCGAAAGTAATGGAGGCATCCTCAAACAAAAGCTGTCTTTGCTCTTCCTCAGAGTCTTCTTCGTTATAGAAAGCTGTCCTTCGGCCCTGGTTACGCGTTCTCATCTGCCCTTTCGAGCCCCCATCCTCTCCCATATAAATGTCAGGCTCCTCCCTCAGGGCGGGGCCTGATGTAGGGGGCGTGGTCTCTTCGGTGCCACGCCGACTGCTCCTTCTGAGGGTTTTGGGGCTTGAAGGAGGTGGAGTATCTGTCGATCTGGTGATTCGTGGTCTGCCTCGTCGTTTCGGACTCTCTGGAGTCACTACCCCTGACTCTGAAAGACTACTGTCCTGGGCTGTAGAAGAAGCCCCGCCCTCATCCCCAGTAGACAGAAGAAGCTCCTCCTCTTGGTCGGAGTCTCTTCTTAGGGACTCCAGGTCTTTCTTGCTTTTCCTCCCTCTCTTTTTCCCAGAGGCCTGGGGCAATGGGGGTGGCGGTACCACTACTGGCGTCTGTATTTGTGCGTCTGATCTGGGTCTGCCCCGACCTCTTCGTACCACTCCCACAGCAACTTCACTATGACCATTCAAATGCAAACTGTCCTTAGGCGGAGAGTTGTGATCCACTGGACCTAAGAGAGAAGAAGGATATAAGTACAGATCAAACATTTACATATATTCATTTAATATATGCACCCTGGGAATCAATCCCATGACCCATAAGATCCACAGATTTTCAATGACTTCACATGGCTGTGATGTTCATTTGTTAAATAAATTTTTACTAATTTTATTATACTTTTAGCTATAATTAAAGAGCTACGAGCTACGGCGAGGGCGGCACGTCTTGGAGTCTTATGTCTCTTATGTGCAAATTACGCCGCTCTCACCAGTGGCGGTGTGATCTTAACACATTTTATCAAATTTAAATCGGCAAAATTCCATAGATTTGACATCAGTGCAGGAAATGAAAAATGTATAATATGTGTGTGTATATATATATTAAAAAATAATTTCAGAAAAAGAGTTTAAATCAGCTAAAGTATTCTCAGTTCAGTGTAACACGTTAGACGTTACCATGTATAAATCCACAATTTTCATGTGTGTGTGTGTGTGTGTAATTACATAAAATAATTTCAGAAAAAATGAAATACACAGCAAAAACAACCAATGTTTTCCCAAATCATTGCAGAAAATGAAAGAAAAAAAGGTTTAAATGCATTCATTCATAAAAAAAAATAAAAAAAATCAGTGCAGAATAAAAAAAATAAAAAAAAATCAATTTAGGAAAAAGTTTAAATCTACAGAAAAAAGCTCACTGATTCCTTTGGGCCTGTAGTAGAGCTAAAGTAACTTCAGTGTTTGTGCACTGAAATTACATTTCCAGAAAACATTCAAAATCCCCTTCCATAGGGGCCTTCATATCAGGTAGTTTTAAGAACTTATTTACAGGACCTAGCCACCAGGGTGGTTCCCCGTGAACTAAATGTTTCCCTAGTAGGGCCATTTTTCTGGTTGCATTCGTATCACCAGTAGGAACTCTGAAGTGACATAAGCTGGCCGACAGCGCGGCATTCAACAACTGGAGAATGGAGGACTCCGTGATCACAGCTGTGTTTTTGTTGTGTGTCGTGGGTTTGGTGATAACGAAGATGGAACGTAGACATAGTTTTGCGATTGAAAGAGCAAAAAGGAGGGCTAAGAGACGAAATCTCCTACTACAACTTAATCTTAATCTACAACTTAAACCTTGAAATCTAGGTGTAAATATAAACTGGACAAACAGATAAACTCTGTTGTAAAGTTTTGTAAAACAAACAGATAAACTCTGTTGTAAAGCACCCCAGCAGAATCGGAGCGGCTGTGCTGTCGGACAACATCTCCAAGACGTTACACACCATCTGACTAGTAAGTCAAAGTCCAAATCACAATCTCTGCTGTCCCAACTTAATTGATACAAGTAGTGTAGAACATTATATAGAAACTGTGTCTATTCCTCGTCTAGTGAGGCCAAACAATAAATCTAGTTTAGGATCTAGGAAAAATCTTATTGTAATTAAACCAGAAAATCTAAATTTCAGTGAACAAAAAGAATTTCTAAAACTAGGTCTTCTAAACATTAGATCGCTCACACCTAAGGCGGTTATTGTAAATGAAATGGTCACAGATAATAATTTCGATGTTCTGTGCCTTACTGAAACCTGGCTTAAACCAAATGATTATTTCGGTCTAAATGAGTCTACTCCACCAGGATACTGTTATAAGCATGAGCCCCGTCCGATCGGTCGTGGCGGCGGTGTTGCAACAATCTATAGAGATATCCTAAATGTTACTCAGAAAACAGGTCACAGGTTTAATTCGTTCGAAGTACTTGTGCTAAATGTTACGCTCTTAGATGTAAGAAAGAAATCCCTATTATCTCTAGCCTTAGCGACCGTATATAGACCTCCAGGGCCCTATGCTGATTTCCTAAAAGAGTTTTCAGACTTTCTCTCAGATCTATTGGTCAATGCCGATAAAGCAATAATTGTTGGAGATTTTAACATACATGTAGATAACACAAATGATGCGTTAGGGGCTGCGTTTACAGATTTATTAAACTCATTTGGGGTCAAGCAAAACGTCAGTGGTCCCACTCATCGTCTAAATCATACACTAGATTTAATTATATCATATGGAACGAATCCAACCGATATAGATATTATAGCGCAAAGTGACGATCTCACTGATCATTGTATGGTAACGTGCATATTACGTACTGCTGAAATTTGCCATGTTGCGCCACGTTATCGACCAGGCAGAACAATCCTTCCAACCACTATAGATAGATTCACAAATAGCTTACCTGATCTATCTCAGCTGCTCAGTGAACCCCAACAAACAGATGATCTAGAGGAAATGACTAGCAGTTTGAGCACCATTTTCTCTAGTACATTAGATATTGTTGCACCAATTAGATTAAAAAAGGTTAGAGAGAAAACTAAAGCACCATGGTACAATAGTACTACACATGTTATCAAGAGAGAAACTCGTAACTTAGAGCGTAAATGGAAACAAACTAATTTAGAGGTCTTTAGAATCGCGTGGAAAGACAGTATGTCACGTTATAAAAAGGCTCTAAAAGCAGCCAGGGCTGAGCATCTCCGCAAACTGATAGAAAATAACCAAAATAATCCAAGGTTTTTATTTAACACCGTGGCTAGACTAACAAATAAACAGACATCACCAGAGCAAAATATTCCGTTACAGTATAGTTGTAATGATTTTATGAATTACTTCAATGAGAAAATAGAAAGCATCCGAAATACAATTGTAAACGTACAATCCTCTATGGTGTCTTATGATTCAGCCACAATTATCGCCCCTCAAGAACAACTACACCGCTTTACAACTATAGGACAGGAAGAGCTAAATAAACTTATCTTTGCAGCGAAACCAACAACATGTTTATTAGACCCAATACCCACTAAACTACTGAAAGAAGTGTTACCTGTAGTGGAAGAGCCTCTTCTCAATATTATTAACTCGTCTTTATCTTTAGGTCATGTTCCAAAAATATTTAAGCTGGCAGTAATAAAACCTATTATTAAGAAACCGCAACTAGATCAAAATAACTTAGCAAATTACAGACCCATTTCAAATCTTCCATTTATATCTAAAATACTAGAAAAAATTGTGTCCGCTCAATTGTGCTCTTTCTTGCAAGAAAATGATACCTATGAAAAATTTCAGTCAGGATTCAGACCGCATCATAGCACAGAAACTGCGCTAGTTAAAATTACAAATGATTTACTCTTAGCTTCTGACCAAGGCTGTATCTCAATACTAGTTCTACTCGATCTTAGCGCTGCGTTCGACACTATAGATCATAAAATACTCTTGGATCGACTACAAAACTACACTGGTGTTCAGGGACAGGCATTAAGCTGGTTTAGATCGTACTTATCAGACCGTTACCATTTTGTCTGTTTAAATGGTGAAAAATCGAAGATAACGTCAGTAGACTATGGAGTGGCGCAAGGATCGGTGTTAGGACCTCTGCTATTCTCAATATATATGCTGCCACTGGGTAATATTATAAGAAAACATGGAATTAATTTCCACTGTTATGCTGATGACACTCAATTATATATTTCATCAAGACCAGATGAAAACACTAACTTATCTAAATTGACAGAGTGTCTTAAAGATATAAAATGCTGGATGACGTGTAATTTCCTGCTATTAAATTCAGATAAAACGGAGGTATTACTTATTGGTCCAAAAAACTACCCACAAAACCTCGTACAATACAACTTTAATTTAGAAGGATGTCCAGTTACTTTATCCACTACAGTAAAAGACCTAGGTGTTATACTAGACCGCAACTTGTCTTTCGAAAATCATATTTCATATGTTACAAGAACAGCCTTTTTCCACCTTAGAAACATTGCTAAGCTACGTAACATGCTATCTGTTTCTGATGCAGAAAAGTTAGTTCATGCATTCATGACCTCAAGACTAGATTACTGTAACGCTTTATTAGCTGGTTGTCCTACATCCTCAATAAACAAGCTACAGTTAGTGCAAAATGCAGCTGCTAGAGTTCTCACTAGGTCAAGAAAATATGATCATATAACACCAATTTTATCATCTCTGCACTGGTTACCTATTAAGTTCCGTATCAATTACAAAGTACTACTACTGACCTATAAAGCCCTAAATGGTCTAGCTCCTGTATATTTAATGGACCTTCTATCGCCCTACAATCCATCGCGTTCTTTAAGATCCCTAAATTCGAGGCTTCTGGTCATTCCTAGGATATCCAGATCCACTACAGGAGGGAGGGCGTTCTCGCATTTCGCTCCTAAACTCTGGAATAGCCTTCCTGATACTGTTCGTTGCTCAGACTCGCTCTCCCAGTTCAAAACTAGATTAAAGACGCATCTCTTCAGCCAAGCATTCACATAATGCTTGCCTCTTATACTACTGTTAAATCAGATCGAATGCATTAATATTATGAACAGCAGCTACGCTAATTACTTCCCATCTGCTTTTCTGCTGTTATCTCGGGACGCTAGTCCCGAGGTAAATAGCGTTCTTCAGCTACAGTCTGTATCCAGCCTCTCACGGAGACTTCATAGTCCCCAACACCTGCGATGAGACGACTCGACGCCTGTGAAGAGACGACTCAACGCCGGCGATATGTTATGCCCTAAATTAATACATGATGATTAACTAACTGTATTTTTTACGTACATTTCTGAAATGCACTTTCTGTAAAGCTGCTTTGAAACAATATGTATTGTGAAAAGCGCTATACAAATAAATTTGAATTGAATTTGAATTAAAGTCAAGTTTCTTTCACTTACGCAATCTAGCAAAGATGAAATCATGCTTGACATTTAAAGGCCTTGAAACCGCGATCCACGCTTTGATAACATCCATACTTGTCTATTGTAATGCGTTATATACGGGAATTTGTCAGTCATCTATTTCTTGTTTACAAAAAGTTCAAAATTCAGCTGCTAGACTTTTAATGGGGATAAAAAAAACGTGAACACATTACTCCTACCCTGATCTCCTTGCACTGGCTTCCGGTTTATTATAGGATTGATTTTAAACTTCTGTTATTGGTGTACAAATCCCTGCATGAACTCGCACCGGCCTATCTGCCAGATCTTTTAATTGAATCAGACCGGACGAAGTTTGAGATCCGCGACTCAGAAGCTACTCAAAGTACCCAGGACACATCGAAATCAAAGAGGAGATTGCGCCTTTGCTGTAGCAGCGCCTAAACTTTGGAATAGTTTGCCTAAACATATTAGAGACGCTGCTACTGTGCAGGATTTTAAAATACAAACTTAAAATACATCTGTTTTCAATAGCTTTTAATCAGTGATAATTTTACTATATGTGTTGCCAATGTGATGCTTCATTTTTCAGATTAGATCTTTTCTCTTTCTGTGTTCTTTTACATTGTAAAGCACTTTGGTGAACTTGTGTTGTTTTACCTGTGCTATATAAATAAAGTTGCTATTGCTATTACAACTTGTGGTGCTACATATCATTGATAAGAATCGCTGAGAAAAGAACACAACACCGCAGACAAAGTCGACAGATAAATGGCATTAACGTTAGTTTTCTGTATGTATATTGTGGAGTTAACTGTGTGCGTTTACACAGCTTTTTAAAAATGGCAGGTGCTGTTTCGTATGGCCTGCGTTTGACCAATCAACGTACACTTATGTCACTGGTAGTTCCTATTGTGCTGGGTTAGACCCTACTATGAAGTAGGAGCTAATTTAGTCCCCCAAAAGGCATTCCTAGAACTAAATTCATTCCCAATTCCTGCAGTGCAAACACGCCAAAAAGTGGGTACTTCCGTTATTAGTTCTAGGAACTATGAAAAGGTTCCTGTGGTGCGAACGTCCCTCATGTAATAACATCAGCTTTAGACAACAAATAAAACCTTTTATCATCGGCTACTGACCTGGTGTGAGTTTAACAGGTGTACGAAGCTTCCTACGAGACTCTCTGGCCCCGCCCTCATTGCTGTGGGGAACCGCAGAGCGCTCGGTTTCCCTGGAGACACCAATGGAGTGAGAGTTCTGGGTGCGCAGGACTCTGGAGGAGGGCTCTGCCACCTTACTGTGGGCGGTGGGAGGGGGAGGAGCTGACTGTGCAGAGGGTGCATCTGTGATTTGGGTTCCAAAGCGAGCCGAGCTGCGGGTCCGACCAGGGACGACAGGAGGCTCAGCCTTGCCGTTGATTTGTGGATGTGTTTGTCGTAAAGAAGGAGCCCGGGAAGATCCAGCGGGAGTGGGCGGAGCTGCATTGTCTGATCGAGGAGCAGAGCGAGAGGAGACCCGCCGCTTCCTTTCTGGACTGAAAATCAGGGGGAAAAAAGCAAATATTTTATTGTTTAAGTTTTGCTGTGATTAAGTCAAATGTTTAACTTTTCTGAAAGAAAAAAACGTGTATGCAAAGTTTAGAAACGGTGACAAATTCTAAAGCATAATATTCTTCAAAAAACAATCAGATGCTGTCTGTACCTAGAGGCGGAGCTTGAAGGTGAAGAGCTCCTTCTCCTCTTCACAGACTGTCTGGTCAAGCGCTCCGTGTGCAGCCGCTGACGGGTGAATCGCTCACTATGGAAACTTTGAACAGCTTTAAAATCGGTCAGGATCGAACTGATATGTTCTTCAAACAGAGCGGACAATCGCAGACTCATGCTGTAGATCTGCATACACAAAAACACACAAGCAAACAAAAAATAAACTAGTAAATGAACTAGATGAACAGGTTTGACTACTGAGATTACAATGTTTACTATGAGATTACAATGGTTACTATGTTTACAATATGAAATGATAATAACTGGACATGATCTCATACCCTGGACTTTTTGCTGGGTGTGTAGACTTTGGAGTTGCTGAAGATAAGACGTACATCTTTACAAAGATCCATGGGAGTGTCATACTCTCCTGCTAACAGGCGTTTCAAGACAGTCCCAAAGTCCATAGGAGTATCCACAATGTCCAAGTAGTCCTGAGAGAGGTATTTTTGATGAACAGGGCATATAAGCAGACAGTGCACTGCAAAAAATCATTTTCTTAATCAGTATTTCTGTCTTGTTTTCCAGTAGAAATTCCTAAACATTACTAAACATAAACTATATATGCTTATTTATGCTCAAAAGTTTTTAAAGAAGTCTCTTATGCTCAACAGTCTCTTATGCTGCATTTATTGATCATTTATTTGAAAAATACAGTGTGAAATATCATTATAATTTGAAATAACTGTTTAATATATTTTAAAATGTAATTTATTCCTGTGATGGTAAAGCTGAATTTTCAGCATCATTACTCGAGTCTTCAATGTCACATGATCCTTCAGAAATCATTCTAATAATGCTGATTTGGTGCTCAAGAAACATTTCCTATTATTATCAATACTGAAAACAATAATTCATATTTTTTTTACATTTTTTAATATTTAATTAACAGCATTTTTATATACAGGTCCTTCTAAAAAAATTAGCATATTGTGATAAAGTTCATTTTTTTCCATAATGTAATGATAAAAATTAAACTTTCATATATTTTAGATTCATTGCACACCAACTGAAATATTTCAGGTCTTTTATTGTTTTAATACTGATGATTTTGGCATACAGCTCATGAAAACCCCAAATTGCTGTCTCAAAAAAATTGCATATTTCATCCGACCAATAAAAGAAGTGTTTTTAATACAAAAAAAAAAAAGTCAACCTTCAAATAATTATGTTCAGTTATGCACTCAATAGTCAATACTTGGTCGGGAATCCTTTTGCAGAAATGACTGCTTCAATGCGGCGTGGCATGGAGGCAATCAGCCTGTGGCACTGCTGAGGTGTTATGGAGGCCCAGGATGCTTCGATAGCGGCCTTAAGCTCATCCAGAGTGTTGGGTCTTGCGTCTCTCAACTTTCTCTTCACAATATCCCACAGATTCTCTATGGGGTTCAGGTCAGGAGAGTTGGCAGGCCAATTGAGCACAGTAATACCATGGTCAGTAAACCATTTACCAGTGGTTTTGGCACTGTGAGCAGGTGCCAGGTCGTGCTGAAAAATGAAATCTTCATCTCCATAAAGCTTTTCAGCAGATGGAAGCATGAAGTGCTCCAAAATCTCCTGATAGCTAGCTGCATTGACCCTGCCCTTGATAAAACACAGTGGACCAACACCAGCAGCTGACATGGCACCCCAGACCATCACTGACTGTGGGTACTTAACACTGGACTTCAGGCATTTTGGCATTTCCTTCTCCCCAGTCTTCCTCCAGACTCTGGCACCTTGATTTCCGAATGACATGCAAAATTTGCTTTCAAATGAGCAAACAGTCCAGTGCTGCTTCTCTGTAGCCCAGGTCAGGCGCTTCTGCCGCTGTTTCTGGTTCAAAAGTGGCTTGACCTGGGGAATGCAGCACCTGTAGCCCATTTCCTGCACACGCCTGTGCACGGTGGCTCTGGATGTTTCTACAATGTTTCCAGACTCAGTCCACTGCTTCCGCAGGTCCCCCAAGGTCTGGAATCGGTCCTTCCTCAGGGTCCGGTCACCTCTTCTCGTTGTGCAGCGTTTTTTGCCACACTTTTTCCTTCCCACAGACTTCCCACTGAGGTGCCTTGATACAGAACTCTAGGAACAGCCAATTTGTTCAGAAATTTCTTTTTGTGTCTTACCCTCTTGCTTGAGGGTGTCAATGATGGCCTTCTGGACAGCAGTCTTACCCATGATTGCGGTTTTGAGTACAGGCTGGGAGTTTTTAAAAGCCTCAGGAATCTTTTGCAGGTGTTTAGTTAGTTGATTCAGATGATTAGGTTAATAGCTCGTTTAGAGACCCTTTTCATGATATGCTAATTTTTTTAGACAGGAATTTGGGGTTTTCATGAGCTGTATGCCAAAATCATCAGTATTAAAACAATAAAAGACCTGAAATATTTCAGTTGGTGTGCAATGAATCTAAAATATATGAAAGTTTAATTTTTATCATTACATTATGGAAAATAATGAACTTTATCACAATATGCTAATTTTTTTAGAAGGACCTGTATATAAAAAACATTATAAATGTTTTACTGTCACTTTTGATCAAATTTATTTCTGATTTTTATTTCTGATTATCAAATTTATTTATAACTTCTGAACAGTCATGTATATACAATTATGTAAGATAACAACACTTTTTAAGGGAATATATCTTTCGCAACCCGATTGCAATTTTTGGTTTGGTTTTTTTTAGTTTATGATTCAGGAAAAACTATTTACCAAATATTATATTGTTATTAATTTAATTTGTTTTAAAGGGGTGGTTGATTATGATTTCACTTTACTAACTTTAGTTATTGTTTAATGTTGCTGTTTGTGCATAAACAACATCTGCAAAGTTACGAAACTCAAAGTTCAAAGCAAAGGGAGATATTTTCTTTTAAAGAAATTGCTTTTTAAGCACTACAACAAGCGGCTTGTAGGGACTACGCGACATTCCTACCGAGCTAGTGACATCACTAACCCTAAAATGTACATAAACCCCCGCCCCCGAGAACACGATTTATAGATTATCATGACAGAATATGCTAATCAATGAAGATAACTACACATAAGCTACATAAATTCATCAACTAACCATTCAGAAATGTTGTCTACATGTTGTCACTTCTTGATTCTCTCCATCTTTGTCTGACTCTGGTTTGAACATAAAAGGCTAAAATTTTCAGGACACAAGTTCTTAGAGCTCTGCCCCCTGTGCTAGGAGCAGCAGCTCATTTGCATTCAAAGGGACAGACACAAAAACGGTGTGTTTTTGCTCACCCTCAAAAGGTAATAATAATAATAATAAACATATCTGTGGGGTACTTTGAGCTAAAACTTCACATACACACCCTGGGGACATTAGAGACTACATCTTGTGAAAAGGGCATTATACCACCCCTTTAAGTTTTTTTACTGGACAGCGAGACAAAAATACTGATTAAAAAAAGATTTTTGTAGTGTGTGTGTGTGTAAATACATTGTGTATGTGTAGTTGACATTGTGTTACAGTATTGCAGAAATAGCAGAACAAAACAAAACAAAAAAATAGCAGAAAATGTACACTTTGTCATGAGAATTTCGGTTTGTCTAAAATTAATACATTTTTATAAGTCAAAAATAACAATAACGTGAGGTCTGAGGCTGAGACTATGGCTACGTTCACACTGCAGGCTGAAACGACCCAATTCCACTTTTTTTGCCTCTATGCGACCTGTATCTGATCTTTTCATGACAGTCTGAACGACACAGATCCGATCTTTTCAAATGCGACCCAGGATTCGACTTCAATCTGAATGGCCAGGTCACATGTATCCGACCCGCACGTCATTGATATGCGACAAACGTCATAATTCTGCGTTGAAGTAGGCGGGAATGAGAAGATAAACAACAACTATGGCGGACGATGCTGAGACCAGTCAATGGAAGGGAAGCGAGGTTTCTGATTTAATTAATAGTTTGGGGGGACAGCGCTATTCAGGCCATGTTTAGCTACTTCCGCAAACAACAAGTGACGTCGTTGACCGTTGAGTACTCTTCTGCGCATGCGGGTCACTTCTGGGTCATTTCACGTTCACACAGGAGATCACAAAAGGTCGCATTTAATTCGAAATGTGAACGGCCTTGCAAACAAAAATAATTTTTTCAAAAAATCTGAATTGAGAATTAAGCCCCTGCAGTGTGAACGAGGCCACGGCATCCTTTAAAATTCCCAACCGATACTATAGGTATGAAGTACAGTTCTGTGTGTATGTATTTTCTCCATGTGTCTCTGTGTGTTACCGGATACTCCTCCAGATCCACAGGTTGTCTAAAAGGCTCTGAATCTTCACATTGAAAGATGAGCTCTAGCAGCTCTCTGCAGCGCCCCTTCCAGGCCTGAGGGTCTGATGTTGGTTTACTGCGCAGACTCCTGAGGATGGGCTGCTGCCGCTGCCTCTGAAACAGAACAACATTCTCGATTAGCCATGATGTGCATGTATGTGACTGACAGATGTAAAAAATGATTGCATACATAATCAATCCTGTTTTCTCTGGCATGGTTAGAAAGGTAAACAATCACTTAAATGTACACCTTCTTATTGCGGCTAGATGTACAAGGTGCCTCATGCTCTTCATCCTCATCTTCATCTTCATCCTGAGTTAGGAAAAAAAGTGTCTAATCATGTTACGCACTGACATAAATATACACATTTACTTTTCCTGAATACCAAGTGCTTGCAAAGCAGCAAAAGAACAGTTGTTAAAGGTACTGAAATAATGTATTAAATCTTGTTCAATATGAGTGGTTATGAGTGTGTGTTTCAATGACACTTACATCACTTGAATCTGAGAAAGCAGTTTTCTTCATGCTGTTATATAGTGAAATAATATCGGTACAACTTTGGTCCCTGAAGAACACAGACATAGAGACAGGAAGTCAAAAAGCATGTATGACTTTAAACTAAATGCTATGGATGTACTGATAAAAAATTTTTGTCTGATAAGCCGATAACTATTTGTAACTAATAAACAGCTAATATTAAAATGTATACTATTTTGTCTGAATAAAAAAATAATCAATCAATTTAATTGCTACAATAGAATTTAAGCATTACAGCATTGCAATACAATGTATGTGAATAATGCATTTTCATTTTTAGACTTCCTAAATAATACATTTAACAGTGTTAAATCATTAGTGTTTTTAAAGAATAAAGTGAGCATGTGATGATGGCAAAAGCAATATAAATATACAAATAAAGAAATTAAATATATCCAATATCAGACGATACAAATGAATTAAAACAGATATAAAAAATCAATATGCAAACAATATATTGTGCATCCCAATTCAATACTGCCGGTTCAGTTTTATTTGCGACTCACTTAATAAATTGTAGCATGAGGTCAGATACGAATTTGGCAGTTCTGACAATGAACGCGCCTGGTTCATTGAAGGTTTGAGCATTGTGTTCGATGTAGCGTACCTCCCACATCAACGACGACATTCGCCTGACAAAAACACCAGCAAACAACAGATGCACATATAAATTCAATATCATCTACATTAGTATACACTGATTTTGGAATAAAGTGTTGGATTGTCTTGTCCATTCAGAGTTCATGCTGACCTATAGAAAAGGTTCTCTAGTCTGTGTCGAATGGTGCTCAGATCTGTGACGTAAGCAACCACGGTGCAGTACGTTGGATATGCTTGCAAGTCCACTGGCAATTCAAATGGTACAGCCACATCTGGAGGAGAAAAAGAATCTCAGTTATATCTAGGGAGTTTGTGGCAAAACCTTTTACAGTGCTTATATTATATTGTCTTTTAATATTCATGTGGTGTGATGTGGTTTGTGGCTTTATTAACATCCATGTCACGCCAAGACTGGTAAAATACCGGAATTGCTGCATTCCACAGACAAGAATTTGTTATAATGCATAATGTTACATAAGGTTTATATTATGTATATTACATTATGTATTTTAACAGTGTTATTTAATAAAACCATATAATTACTTGATACTTTATTTAAATCAATTATTATTGCCTCATTGTTATTATGTATTTTAAGCAATTTAAAAGGCTATTGTTCACTTAGGTTACAGTTTTATTACAACAACAACAACAAAAAAATTTGATTAAACATCAAAATAATCAAAAGACTATTTTTCCAGTCATATATTTTGTCATTGAAGATTTCTTAAAAGTAGTGTTAAAATATCGTCACGTCCTCATGAACCCAATAAAGTGTATCGTCTCATCTTAGGAGCTAAGTGTAGCCCAGTCACCCCTAGATATATCACTTTAGTTTCGGACACAGCCATAGTAAGGCTTCTCAGTTATCATGTAATGCTAAATGATAAAGTCATACCCAAAGTGCAAATCTGGTCGATGCCCCTGATGATGCGTTCACACTCTTCGTCACGTGTGCATGAGCCCCACTCTCCTTCTAGGGGCTTGTACAACAAGGCCTTCTGCTCCTCCTCAGTTAGAGGCACACTCAGGCCTAACTCGTCAGGAAATACTGCTGCAGACAGACGGAGAAAATAAGATGGAGGAAAAGAAGAGACAGACAGAGAGACATCACAGCTCAGTTTGTATTGGTTATTAAAACAATGCCAGCTGGACATCAGAGCAGTTGATACTCTCGATCTGATGGTTGCCATGACAACTACCAGGTTTTTGTGTGTGGGTGAGGTTTTGCCTACATTGTGGGGACCAAATTAGAGATGCACCGATTGATCGGCTGGTGATCGGAATTGGCCGATTTTCACGTGATCGCTATGACCGGCGACCGGCCGGTCAGTCTGATATATTCCGATTTTATGCCGGTCAAATGCATTCGGGCGCCGCATGATTAACATCGTGCAACATCGGTATCACACGTGCACAAGGAACGCACATGTAGGGAACCTCGTGAATTACGGGCGTTTCACACCACAAGCGTGAGCAGCGCGTTTTTTTTTTGTTTTCTTTTCGGCGTGCATGTTAATCAATGAGTGCATTCACAGGAGCATCGCGTGAACGTCAAGCAAGAGCAGCGCGTGATCAACGGTGAAGCGGGAGTTTCAGTGCTGAGTCTATTTTTGCTGCGCTGCTCACGCTCAATTAAAGTGAAAGCACACTTTTGATGGACAAAATAAATATGATTTCACACAAAAAGTGCCCAAAATGCACAGAATTTGCATGTCTGGTGTGTTTTAACAAGAACTGGAGTAGGCTATGTCAGAAAAGAAAATGAAAACTCAAAAATATTTATAGAAAATTTACCCATTTAAACTTGTTTTTATTATTTCCCAATCCTCGAGCTTACCTCTCTGCACCATGTACAAGCGTTGACAGTGAGCGCTTGTTTAGTCTGGCTGGACATGTGGCAGAGAGAGAAGAAACAGACTATCTGGTGACAAAGCAGAAATGCTTCTGTTTGCAAAGAAAAATTTGCCATTGATGTACAAGTGATTGCAACAGGCCTGTGTGTGTGTTTTGAGAAATATCTTTATACTGCAAGGCTATATGTATTTTATTTTTATTTGTTATTTATATATCATTTTATTGCCATTACCTGTTTTCATACAGATGTTTAGTTTGCTAAATATATCATATTTTTTTAGTTGGATACTGGATGTGAAAAGAAGGAAACAGTTCTTCCATAACACTGCACTTCAGATGTGTGTGAATTTCCCACACCAGGAGTATATAGTACTATGTTCTATGCAAAATGTTATATTAAAGAAAAGATAGAAAATAAATATTTGTGTGTGCTGTAAAGTGGTTAGAAAAAATGAAATCCTTATCGGCAGGTCAAACTCAATGAAAAATCGGAAATCGGAATCGGCCCAGAAAATTGTAATCGGTGCATCTCTAGACCAAATGTCACCACAAGGACAGTAAAACTCCTGCAAAATATAACTACAATTTTAAATAACTATTCTATTGTGATATATATTAAAATGTCATTTGTTTCTGTGATGCAAAGCTGAATTTTCAGCATCATTACTCCAGTCTACAGTGTCACATGATCCTTCAGAAATCATTGCTGATTTGCTGCTTAAGAAATATTTCTTAGCAATGTTAAAAACAGTTGTGCTTATTAATATTTTTGTGGAAATCGTTATGCCAGATTTTATTTAGGATTCTTTGATGAATACAATGTTCAAACATCATTTATTTGAAAAATAAATCTTTTGTAACAATGTAAAAGTCTTAACTGTCACTTTTGATTCATTTCATGCATCCTCGCCTAATTAAAATATGAATTTCTTTAAAAAAAAAAGTTTAAATGAAACGTGTTAACTACAAAAAATCTTAAGATATTAACTGAATCCTAAAATCAAAGTTATTTCATTCAATTGACAGCCGTAGTGTTTATCATACCTTCATTGGGAATCTCTTCCATGTCCCATGGGCTCATCTTTTCTGTATCTCCATTATCCCAGCTGCATCACACAATAACACAAAGCTGTCAACATTATGTCATCTACAATTACCCCAAAAACATGTAACACCAGACCACACTAAGCTCACAAAAGATTCATTTCTAAGCCTCCATAAACCATGTTAAGCCTTTAACTTAAAAAATCAAAGAGTGAGTGAAGTTATAGAGCAATTAACGTCAGAAAGATTTCTGGGGTTCAAAATTCACTATTTGTTAATGTAGTTAAAAGCAACATAGAATAGAGGTTAATGTAGGTTCATGCCTGGTTAAGACTCAATGTAACAATAATTGAATTACTCCAGAATGTGTAAAATGTGTAGATGAACATGGATAACTGACCAGACGTTGTAGCACTGGAACAGAGAGTCCGGATATTCGGCCTGATATGGCTCCTGACTCTCAATCGTACCGAACCACCAGGCGTCATCTATCACTGAACGGAAACGATCACCTGACAAAATAAATGGGTGTCAAATCAGACATGCTCATCAACTCTGTGTCAGGAAGAAGCAGTCATTAATAGAAAGCAACAAATTAAGTTATTTAAAAATACATAAAAAACCCAATTTGTTTAGACAATTACTTGGATACAATTTTCTATTAAAATTGTATAAAAGTGAAAAAAATCGAAATATATATAAATTATTTCTTCACAAAAATTAATTTTGTTTAATGTAACAAAAACAATGTAACAGAAAGGGGCCCTGTGATGACTGTCACGGTCAGTAAGCTTTTTTTATTTTTTATTATAAAAGAGCAAGATTAAATCAGGTCAAATGGAGTGTGAACAATCATGTCTGTTCAAGGTCTAAGAAAAATATCTGAATACTTTTACTTTGACATTTTTAGTCGTTACAATCATTTTCAACATGCATAAAACCCCAAAGATGGCATTTATAAGAATTTAGCACTTGCACTATGAACTAGATTTTCCAAAGATTTATTCTTTTCATCATCTCGAACATATGTGTGTCATTGACCCATTTAAACCCATATAAATTAAAACCTGTGCAGAAACACACTCAATTCACACACTAACCTATCATCCAGTTCCTCTGTCTTGCATTATCGAACTGCTGCCGAAGTACCAGAAAGTCGATGACATCAGGCATGTCATGGTATCTGAGACAACAATAGAAATGCGAGTCGCAGGTTAAAAGCCACTCAGCGAAGATCATCGTGAATAAGTCACCGTGACTCACGCAGACTGCACTCACTTCATAGAGAAGGAGCCGCCCGTCAGTTTGCCAGTGTCTGGGTCCAGGAAGGCCAGCTTCAGACAGCACAAAGTTGGCAAACCGACCTCATACTTGATGCCCACTACCTTCAACAGCTCCTGCTCCTGTAGGCACACAATCACAAATCATTTTGTTTGTTTTATCATGTGTATGAAAAATACTGTGAGGTTAAAATGTATTTCTTCGAAGACTTACCCTAAGCTCTAACTTGTGCCAGGGCTGTTTTTTAGGATTTATACTGAAGATCTTGTTTTTTTTGGCCATCTCCACGTAAGCTTCATGGCCTTGACGGAAATAATACACCTGTTCACAAACACAACAAGCAGCTTAAAGGACAAGTTCGGTATTTTACACTTAAAGCCCTGTTTTAAGATCGTTTCTGATGAAATAGAACGGTTAAGATTAAAATTTGGACAAATGCTGCTGTCCCGAGAATTTTCGGTTTCTTTGGTAGCACCCCCCCACCTCCACAATGGTTTCATAGGGGCACTGGAAGAATCATTCATAAAACGCATTAAACTTTAGTTTACAAAGACGTGAAACTCACCGAGTGGTCTGGGGTGTTCACTGATATGCTCACACCAAAATTGCTGCAAAAGATGCTTTCCAACAGGTTTTATCGTAGTTTTTGTCCAACTCCATTGACTTGTATTGTAAGTCAGGACAAAAACTACGATAAAACCTGTTGGAAAGCATCTTTTGCAGCAATTTTTGTGTGAGCATATCAGTGAACACCCCAGACCACTCGGTGAGTTTCACGTCTTTGTAAACTAAAGTTTAATGCGTTTTATGAATGATTCTTCCAGTGCCCCTATGAAACCATTGTGGAGGTGGGGGGGTGCTAACACAGAAACCGGAAATTCTCGGGACAGCAGCATTTGTCCAAATTTCAATCTTAACAGTTCTATTTCATCAGAAACAATCTTAAAACAGGGCTTTAAGTGTAAAATACAGAACTTGTCCTTTAATATTAACCATGTTTCTACACACCACACAAATAAAAATATTTCCCATTTTAATTATTCTTTAGCAGACTGTTGCACTAAGGAATGTGTTTTTTACCTCATCGCCCATCTGTGGGGTGAAGGGGCATCTCCGTGGCATGGTGTCAGTGATCCAGGGTGAGGGCAGCCATTCCTCTAATGTCAAACCCTGGTTCTGCAGTTCAGGTATCCTCTGAATGAATAAGTACACTTTAAATACACTCAGTTCTCGCGCATGCGTCGTGGCGCTCTCGTGAACTTACGTCAGAGGCCCACACTGAAGAAAACAAATAGTTGAAAAAGTATTCTCGTCGCTTGATAAACTTAAGATTGAGCCACTGTAGTCACTTGGACTATTTTAACGATGTCTTTACTAACTTTTCTGGGCCGGCAGATGCAATTACCTAGAAGCCTTTGAAGGAGTGAGACAGCTCTCAGATTTCATCAAAAATATCTTAATTTGTGTTCCGAAGATGATCGAAAGTCTTACGGGGATTGGAACAACATGAGGGTGACAGAATTTTCATTTTTGGGTGAACTAAACCTTTAAGATATTTGTGGTTAAAGAAAGCAAGCATGTCTGAAGAAAGAAAGTCATATACATTTTGGATGGCATGAGGGTGAGTATGATGAGAGAATTTTCCTTTAATAAAGGTTGTGCACTTGCATAGAGACATCAGTGTCAGTGAAGAGCTTGAGATTAAATGAGACGTGATGTGTGAAGAATACAAAGGTGGGGAGATTAAAAAAACATGTTTTCACTTGTGAAACTTTTTATTTTGGTGTAATTTCAAGTCAAGATGTAATTGTAAAATTATGCAAAAATTGTGAAAGTATTAAATTGTGTTCACTTTGGACAAATTCAATGCTAGCTATGAAATTAGCCTTGGCAAGAGAAAGGAATCTGTAATTTTATTCCAAACATTTTTAAAATGTCATTTCCATGGTTGAAATGACATTTGTTCATAACGGTTCATGAAAAAAAAAAAAAGATTAACAGAACTCTCCTGAATGTTGTCAGTGGACACATTCAATAACCTACTGAGCTTGATTAGTGTGTTTTGAGGGAGTTTCATTTCTAAAAAGGTTCATATTAAAATAACACACAAAGGACCACTGACCTTCCGTTTCTCCTTTGGCTTCTTCTTCTTTGGTAGGGCTTCATCTTTGTCCTGCTTTTCTTTCCTCCTCTCTTTCTTGGAGTCTTTTTTCTTCTCTCCATCTTCTTCCGAGCTGCTGGCATTCTTCTTCTTTTTCTTCACGCTGGTCTTCTTGGGCGGTTCGAGGTTTATGCCAGCATCTGCTGTCCAGTCTGAGTAATCGCTGGAGTAATCACTGCAAATATAAACAGATCTGGCATACAGTATTTGTGGATCTGACTGATGTATGTTCATAAGGACTGTCAGATACATGGCACAGTGTCATATGAAGTTTGAGGGCAATGAACATTTACCTGGAGCTGCTGTTATCATCAGGCCAGGGTTCTTTTTCCTCTCTTTCCTCTCTCTCTTCATCTGATGATTCTCTGCTTGGAGGTCTTGCTTCCGTTTCTCCCTAAAAACCAACAGGAATAAAGAGACTGAGGATTACCACACTCTTTTTATGCCATTTTCCCAGAGCACAGCAAGTCTGATGTCACTACTCAGCAAAAATCATTTTATAATCTTGTTTTTTTTTGCAGTGTAAACAACTGGAAACTATAAAATATTCACTCCAATTTTACTAAAAGCAGGAGAGCATAAAATATTCACAAAAACAAATTTTTTCCTTTCTGACTTTTTTCCTTTCTGACTTTTTTCCTTTCAAACATGTATGATATCAGAATGACTGCTGTCCAAACTGACCAATATCTGCAATTTTTTTTAAACTCTCTCTTATCTATCTCAACTCCAAATAAAAAAAAAACAATTGATCTTCACAGTACAATATTTCTGTTGCAGTGTGAAGGAGCTTACTTCTTTTTAATGTGGGACCATTTCGACAGAAAGGGCGACGAAGTTACTTGCAAAATATTAGAGCCCGACCAATATGACGGCCGGCCGATATTATCGGCCGATATTAGGCATTTTCCTAACTATCGGTATCGGCATTTATAATGGCCGATAAATTAATATTTTTAAAAATGCGGGTGCGGTGATTCATGTAAGGGTGGCGCTGCCAATAAAGCACCTAAAAGCTGTCACAAAGAACTGGCAAAAGTAATGATTGTGAATACATCAAATATAGCAAGGAGACATTTTAATTGTTTATTAATAAACAAGTGTTTTCAGTCAGTGTCGCTGCAAAGTTGACAACGCTGACTCGCAATCTTCAGTGAACACGCCAGAGAGAAATGCACATTTCATACGGATTACAGCAGAGAGCAGTCTGTCTTTCGTTTTGAATTGTTCTGTTTAAAAGTAGACATTTCAATATAGATATATTTCTCAGGTTTATACGCTGAGTTTCGGTTCATTTATGCATGAGACGACCTCCAGTTCACGCGTCGACGCCTCCGTGTCGAGAATATCTATTGTCCGCTATATTTACTTCTTATTTATTAAATCCAGGCAATTGGTTGATGAAACATTGATTAAAATTAAGATACAATTAATACAAAACGAAATTCACTTTAATGAAAGACTTTGTGCTTTCTGTTCGAGGTCTCTGTGAAAGTTTTAAAGCACTTTAGTGCCGCTTTCAGAGCTTGTCACGTCCGTAACATTGTTTTTTTCCTCATAAATGCGAACACGAAAAATAAAATAAAATGAATATTTTATGTTCTGTTGAGAGCCAACACTTCTTCATCCGGTGGGTAGTAGCCTATTACTTTTGATTTGCGCAGTGTAATTCACAGAATTGATTTCTCTGCTACCAGCCTCTGTCACGTATTGTGTGAGATTGTGACTATTGCAAGCGAGCAGCTGAGAAGTCTTGATTATTGTCTGCTATATTTACTTCTTATTTATTAAATCCAGGCAATTGGTTGATGAAACATTGATTAAAATGCGTTGCGCAAGCGACAAATCTCCGACAGTAAACTGATGCCTCATTCTGCTTTGTAACGGGTCGCGGGTAAACAGCTGTTGCGACGCGAGCGATAACGGCCGCGTCCGGTGTACACAGTGTTAAAGCTCATTGTGCCTATAACGCTACGTTACAACATCAAGCAATATTCCAATAATTTATATAATTATAACACTTTATGTTTCAC
The DNA here is from genome assembly GCA_026230005.1 of Gila orcuttii. Lineage (NCBI taxonomy): Eukaryota > Metazoa > Chordata > Actinopteri > Cypriniformes > Leuciscidae > Gila > Gila orcuttii. Next base: position 14,434,981 of record JAPDVR010000021.1, on the reverse strand, counting down.
GTTTAGTACATTTAGCTTACTACTTATTTAAAATAGTATAAAAGTACTGTAGCCTACATATGTAATTAAAAACGTTTTCATTATGATATTATTAATTTTACTTAAGTAAAAAGATCTGAGTTCTTCCTCCACTTGTAGAGATTAGAGGAATTAAGACTAAAAATAGAAGATAATAAGGTTTTTTTAGTGACACTTTTGATATATTTATTGATACAAGTTATGTTTTATATAACGTGACTAAATTAAAAGACAAAGTCGTTAGTGAAGATTATGCAACAGTATTTAGAATATAATATAATATAACATGCAATGCAAACAAGTTTGGTTACAGCTCAAATGTATCATTCTCATTCTATCATTCACCCTGCCTCCATTACATATCTTTGTCACACAAGTGTTTGATCACCACATTTGAGTGATCATTGCAGAACTTTTATATTTATTCTGTTTATACTGTGTATTCTATATACAGTACCCATCAAAAGTTTGTACACACCAATAGGAAAGTGTCCAAACTTTTGACTGGTACTGTACTATAATACACAATATTGCTACTGTATTATAATATACACATAAATAATATCGGCCGATATATCGGTATCTGGCTTTTTTTATCGGTATCGGCATCGGCCCCCAAAAATCCATATCGGTCGTGCTCTACAAAATATGCTACGCGGTATTAAAATAAAGCAGTAGGCCTAGTGCAAGTACAATGCAATTAGCCTGGCTCTGCCCTCCTAAGTACTTCCGCTCAATTTTCATTTTCCTTCAGTACTAGGTCTGGGATTGTGCTGTAGTCTTTGGTTTTCTCCGATCAATTTTTTACCGGGCCAATCAGCGAACAGAGGGAGTGGCTGAGAACGATGACGTTTATGTCATGCATTATTTTGAGTTGTAGTTCAGTAATGGTAGCGGAGAAAGATGCGAGCGAAGCTATTCGGTCCGTTGTGGCAACGCTGCCGAATATCAAGAAGTTAAAGCCGGAGCAAGAACAATCTTTGCTTAGTTTTGTTGGTGACAATGATGTTGTATGCACAATTGCGCATCATATGCGCATGACATACGTCACGACCAAACGTTAGCGATTGGTTATGGCAGATCCAAAAGTTTTAGACTTCAATAGAGTACCCGCCTACAAGGAAGTTAACGCTTGTCAATGGAGCAAGACTCTATGTACAAATGAAATGAAATGTACGAGAGTCTGGTGGGACCAGGCTACAATGCAATTTCACTGGCGAAGCAAACATCCACAAGCAAATGAAAGGCGCTTTCCGAAGTTGGCCACGCTAGCAAGACGTTATCTCTGTATTCCCGGGACATCTGTGCCATCGGAGACCCAGACTAACCCCACATCATGTAGACATGTTACTTTTTTTTAAGTAAAAACTAGACAAGCTGTGGATTGAGGTAGGCCTGCTATTTTTATTTGACGAAAACGTAGTCTGATGGGAAAAAAGCCGTTTTTTTCAAAGCTATAAACTGATTCAGTGTTTTCTTTTTGTCATCTTAATTTGTTAATTATTTAAGTAAAAAAAATACATTTAGTGTAGGTCTATTTTAGGTTATATTTAGTTTTTCTCAGTTGTCACTGTCAGAAATGCTGCAGGTGCGTGAAAATTTGATGTGAATCCAGGTTCTGTTGTTGATCTGTTCTGCATGCTGCTGTTTGCACGTTAAAATAAACCCGTGATATATATTTTTTTTTTTGTATTTTTTCGGTAGGGAAAATTAAACGAAATGAGCATCCCTAAGAGCCATCATGCCAGATATTTTATTACATTACAAAATGCAATTGTAATAAACATTATTACATTACTATTTTGGTATGAAAATTCACCCGCCAGTGTGGCGGATAGCCTTTGGAGATTTACTCGCCAAACGGAAAATCTACCCGCGCTCGGCGGGTGTTAATTTCGGACCCTGGGCGGGCGGGTGCGGTTTTGAAAATTGGTCAAAAAACGTTGGTGCGGATGGATGGCACTCCCAAACTCACGAAAGGTCGGATTTGCTCCATCTTTTGATGATAAGTTTTGTTTAGAAAACCTTGAATCCGTTTAAGACACAATGTCATTAGAATCAATGAATCCATGTCATTAGACACAACGTGCACACATGTGCAGGCCAATGTTTTTTGTTTTTTCGGTGATGACGGTGATGAGCTCAGACCCGCAGTAGGCGTCACGTGCGGTAACCGTCCCAGCCCTAGGTGTTAGTTGGCAGTTACACTGCAGTTTACAGTATGAATCTGGAATACTCGTTCTATAGATTGAGAAACCTGCTATGAATGCTACACTGACACTACAAATGGACCACTCACACTTCTAACAGGGATTTTAACACAACAGATGGAACAATAACACTTCAGACACAGCAGCAATAAAAAAAAGACAATCCCCACAATACATTAAACAATTTTAGTTTTAAATGTTAAAGTCAACATGAACTCAAAATTGACCCTACCTACTTGCGTTAACACACATTCCTGTATAGTGAATAATTAATATAAGGCAATCATATGGCAGTCTTTTAACAAAAGGTAATAACTCTGAAATTACTTTCCTTTTCGATCTGTCACCAGGCCCTTTTAGTTTTCAACCACCTGTCATACAGTAACCACTTTTCATGATTCAATTGCTATTGAAAGTCAAATACAGTACTTTTTTTACTCATTGAATATTCTGTTTCTCTCTTAAATTGTCCACATGTACACTACCGTTCAAAAGATCAGGGTCATTAAGATTTATTTTCTAAAAGATATTAATACTTTTATTCAGCAAGGATGCATTAAATGGATCAAAAGTGACAGTAAAGACTTTTATATTTATATAAAAGATTTATATTTCAAATAAATGCTGTTCTTTTGAACTTTTATTCATCAAATAATCCTAAAAAAAGTATCAAGGTTTTCACAAAATATTAAGCAGCACAAGTTTTTTCAACAGGATTATGTGACAATGAAGACTGGAGTAATGGCTGCTGAAAATTCATCACAGGAATAAATTACTTTTTAAAATATATTGAAATAAAAAACTTTAGAATTTTTAAACTTCACAGTTGCATGCAGGTTAAGCTCATTAGCAATCAAGTCACGGCCTTGAAGATAAATCGCACCGTTCTCATTGCTCTCGGACTCGTCCTGCTTGCTGCATTCACGATATTAGTGGAGTTTTTTTTTTTTTTTACTGTTTTTGATCAAATGAATGCAGCCTTGGTGAGCATAAGAGAATTCCTTCAAAAACATTTTAAAAAATCATACTGACCCCAAACATTATTATGGGTGGTAACTTTACTATTGACTTAAAGGGACACTGCATGTTTTGACAGTACCTCAGAGGCACTGTGTTCTTCCTCATTGGGTTCACTCTGACGACTCGTTTCCTCCACAGCCAATCTTGTATGGTAGTTATGCTGGTTACCCTGGTAACGGCGACCCTCCTCCACAGCATTTTCAATAGCATGCTGGTATGAGAAACACAAACTTCAGTACACATTCTGAATTTAAATTCCATATTAAACAGCAACAATGGTTTTAGCAACATGTCATCAAGACACATTTATATTGATATAAAGGTTTGGCGGTTTATGATGCTGCACACACACAGTATATTTATCCAACCTCTGACTAATCAATTAGTGAGGAAGACTAGTTTATCTACATATTTAAATTGATGATCAGATATGATGATTTACCCGGTTTTCTCTGTGGTACTGGCTGTGTAAGCTGCGCCTCCTCCTCTCTGATCTGTAGGTGTTGATTTCCTCCTCCCCTTTAGCTGTACGCCAGTTTTCCTGCTTACTACATACCCAAACAGACACACAGAAGTGTCACAAACACCTCATCTATGTCTAACTGGTGAAGAAATACAAATAGGCAAATGTTTAATTTAGGTTCCAATACAATAGTATATAAACTGAGAAATATTCTGTACATTGAAGTTAGCATTTCAGGTTAGGATGGTAAATGATATCAGCTGTGAAACAGTTTCCAGCAAGAGAATCTGGCAAATCCTGTTTTCTCCATTGTAAGTTAAATGAGTCTGATCACTGAGACTTTCTTTAATGGCTCTGGGATGGCTCTTGGAACCAGAGTTCCTGGCCACTATCAGCATTTGAATAGTTATGCTGATTCCATTGGATTGGTAATGCCCTCAGAGTAGGGTGTGTTCGTACTACATTTGCATGCTTTGTTTGAATTTGTCTCCACCTCCAGTAGTCCCTCCTCTTAAAATTCCTATAATATACCATGTAAAGTTACTTTAATTTAGACGATGTTGGAATGACTGCAGCAACGACAAGCAATAAAGAACTTCTGCTTGGAAAACTTCCACCGTCTCCTGGTCTGAGCTTCTAACTTTTCTACAAACAAAAAGATCACTACACTGGAACAAACGGTATTATATTGCATGAAACAATAGAAAGAAATAAATGAGAAGGTCTTGTTTGAGTAGGAGGTGTCCATTTTTTTTTTTTTTTTTTTTTTTTTTTACAAATAACAGATATATGAGTTTCAACTTCATAATACATCATAAGGTTTTTTTTTGGGGGGGGGGGGGGGGGACACCCCACTGTATTTCTGTGTGGGTTTTACCAAGCTATGGCTGGTGATAGTTCAGGAACGAGGACCCGTCGACTCCACGCCACCAGGTCTCTCTCGGTAGCGATCTCACTGCGCGGAGCGTTACTGTGCATCTGCCGAACACCTTCGATCTGTCCACTCCGTCTCAAACCCACGTTAGGTGGAGAAGAGACTTCTGTGGGAGAACTGACAGATCCTACACACAAATAGACATGCAACGTGCATCAGCATTACTGCTGTGAAACAGAATCACAATCACCACCCACCGGTTTATAGAGATCATCTTATGACATTTTTATACTTTACAGTAGTGATAACTTTGTCTTGCTAACTGGGGGGTTTGTACGGCACTTTTTTTTGTTTGTAAAGCACTATTTTCTGTAAAGTCGTGGACTGTGAAAACTACAGGCTTCCCATGGTTTTAACTGTTGAATGCATATGTGAATGTCTTTTTTACATTAGCTGTTTTTTGTTTAATAGCACATTAGTGTTTACTGTGGTATCAAGAATCATGCAATTTCACTGGTATTGATATTGAGTGGTAGCAAACATTTAGTATTTTGTCAAACCTGATTTACAAAAAACAAGCTAAAAAACTGAGAGTTTGCATTACCTCTATTGGCTCTGGTGTCAGAGCCCAGTCTCTGGTCCTGCTCTTGCTGTAGTCTCTGGATCATATTATCAAGAGGACTCGAGCCTTCTGCAGCCTGCTGACTAACCACCTGATTCAGCCCTAATTGAGGAAAAAAAACAAATACAGAGACATTTGAGCGCCTTATTTAGTGTTCAGTGACAGATTGTAGGTGTATGTTTGTGAAAGCTTTGAGCATAAACAAGTGGCCAAAAATTACTTCAAGTAATAAAAACACAGAAAGGAAACTGCCTGATTGCGTTTCTTACCTGATGACGTGAGTCCCATCTGGGGTATGAGCTGTTCATCTCTGCAGTTCTCTCTGCCGGGAACCAGTTTCTGGTAGCGTGGAGGGTGAGGGTTCCCGTCCACGTCCACCAGGAACGGCGGGGGCATGAGGTGGGGTGCTTGCTGGGTCTGTTCATCCAGCACAAAGTTATGGGCATCACGGATCAGCGGCCGATAATCAGTGTGGAAGAACATCTGATCTGCTATCTGAAGAACAGATCAATAAATAAATTCAGAGTAAATACATATAGACAAAACATGTGTATCTTTTGGCTTAAGACAAACAGACAGAAGCTGTATATTGACATCATATCAGTTACTGACCGATGTTACAGAGTTTTTTTTTATATCGGTATTGGAAAATATTGGGTATTAAATTGTGCATGCTCATTTCCCCTATTTTTACATTTAGATTACCATTTCTGTCATCTAACACTCACTTAAAGTTAATCTTTAAAAACAATAATTTAACAACACTGTTAAATATAATCTTTGTCAAATCTCACAATGAATATCCATTTTTATACTTATGGATTTTTATACATTATAATGTTGTATAAAATTTACTTGTAGCATTAAAAACTTAATAGTTTTAGAAAAAATATCGGCCTGAATTTTAATATTGGTGCATTCCGCATGTTTGCAATATACACCATATACACACTATTTATTTGAAATGAAGCTGGAAAAAATATTAGATGGAAAAAAATAAACAAAACAAAAAATTAGAAGTGTTGCCTTAGAAACTAACTTTAATAAGTTTAATTACTAAAATTACTAAAACTGAAATTATTTTAAAGCTAGATAGAAATATAAAAAAAAAATCTCAACACAAATGTCAAGTTCATAATAAAAATTACTAAAACTAGAATTAAAATGAAATCAGACTGAATTAAAAAAGCAACGTGATGAAGTCATGTGACAACAATGTTGGATACTATTCAATCTATATTTATTTTATTCTGAGCATAGTGTCAGAGACAGACATAGGCTTTCAGTACCTTGTCGTATCTGCTGCTAGAGCCAAAGCCGAAGATAAGCAGGTGACCGTGAGAGTCAGTGCATGCAAAGTGCTGCCCGTCGGGAGAACACTTACAGTCAAAGACTGCACCGTGGCCCTGACCCTCGATCTACACACAAACACACATCAAAGTAGAGAAACACAGTCTGTGAGACACAATAAACACCAATAAATCAATAGATTTGCATATTTACTTAGGTCAAACGTGATAGGATCTGATAAAAGAAATGGGAGAGTAGGTGGCTGGTTTACCATGTTGAAGTAAGAGCGTATTTTGACTCCTCTTGCCAGATCCCAGACAATGGCGTTCCCGTCGTGACCAGCAGAGAAAAGCACTCTTGAATCAAATGGATGTGGCTCCAACACAAACACCTCATCCTCGTGGCCCTGTGGGTGAAGGGCCATGATGACAACATGATTCATCACATATCGTCTCCTTACCATCATTCCGGAGAGATCTTCACACTCTTACCATCAACACATGAATAAGGTTCCCCGTGTAAGAGTTCCACACTTTCAATGTCAAGTTGTTCGCAGCGGTGATGACTGTGTTGTCATTGCAATCCCAGGCCACCATAGTCACCTTCAGTTTTGTAACTTTGTCCTCTAAAGGTGGAGGGTTGTACTTGCTAAAAAAACAGAAAATAAGAAAAGTTTTTGAAAGAAACAATTAGGAATGACATTTTTAACTTTGCTTTGCAGCTGGCCTACTTTTAAAGGGCAAAGCAATGAGAGACAAACTATACAGAAAGGCAAACTAAATGTTTTCATTTTCTAATTTCTAAAAGATGTATACAAATTATATTAACAGCATAACAATTTGAGTAAAATGTTAAATTGAAATTTAATATGAATTTTGTTAAATTGAAATTAAAATTCTGGTATTCCAAATGTAATTCAGAGCTGGAATTAAGCGGAAAGTTGTAGGTTTATATATACATATATATATATATATATATGTATATATATATATATATATATATATATATATAAAATTTACGGTAATTTGACAAAAGCTGCAAAAATTAACAAGTTAACATGCAAATGATTAAATATGTTCAAGTTACTGCAGACTGATAGGATCTTTATCAGTAAATGATGGAGTAAAGAGCATCCAAAAACAATCCAATGGCATTTGTTTGCTTATTGTTTTATTAAGTTAAGGTTTTCTAGATTGAAAATGAATCTATTGGTGGAGTTGGATGTTTATTCTATAATTGGCTTTAAAGTTGTATCTCAGTCGCTGCTGTGTTTTCAGAATCAATTGACCTCGCGGCACTCCCAAGTAATTATGTTGCTAACGATCAATTGTTTAGCAAACAAAATGTAACATTAATGCACAGTTAATTGAGCCATACTTTTAAACAGTGATTAATGTTTATCATACCCAGGTAATTTAGTGGCCATGTCCAGGAGAATGCTCCGCCAGTCTTGCTGCTGCAGCTGCCATATCCGTGCTGTGCCATCTCTACTGCCACTCACAAACCTACACACAATTTATGGATTTAGATTTATGTTCGAACACCTCATCTAAAAGAATACATATTCATTCCTTTTCATGAAGCTTCAGAACGAGGCATACTGTAATGAACTTTTAATCTACTAAAATACTTAAAGCGTTTAGTAAAATCAAAGTTGTACAACTTGCAAATTCATTTTCACTTTTTCTACCATTTCAAATTTATTTAGAAGGAAAATGAGTTGAAACTGAAAGCTCGTGAAATTAAGTAAAATGAGAAAACGTATGGGTTAGTCTGGCATGGCCTATGCAACAGCGAGTGTAGTTAATATGGTCCCAGTGCTTTTCACCAACCACAGGATTGATTTTGTGAAGTTTATTTCTAAAACACTGATCCCATTTGTCTTGCCATTCCTTGAGCATAAGTGTTTATAATAGGTTTTAATTAAGGGGTTTTTGTTTAATGTGCACTGAATGTGGCTCTTTTATTATTGACTATGTATTACTCTATAATGCAGTGATGTGTTAGGGTCACGATTTTTATTAGTTTATTTTCCCAGAGATAAAAAAGCGATCATATTTTGCTACTGTGCCTTTAAGACTTCTATGCAAACGAGCTTTAAATATAAAATGAGTAAAAATATTAAATATTGAAATTACATAGTATTAAATGTGCATTTACATTTACATAGATTTTCTGTATGCATATGTGTATTGCTCTATAAAACAGTGAGGTTTATTGATGTGTGCTGTATGTGAATTACACAGCAAAAGATAATTTTCTTAAACAGTAATCACATTCTCTTAAACAGTCTCATTTTACAGTAACAATATCTATACATCTTTAAAACAATTTGATAAGGCAAATTGCATAATATATTATGTTTTTTTTTAGAGAATATATCCTGAATTATACCATGGTCTGTCTGAATACTTGATTGGCTAGTAGGTGTGCAATATAACCGTTTAATCACTGTTCTATATTAATGCGCTGCTTTCATTGAAACGCACACACACACACGTCACTCGCACACAGATCGGAGATCGTGCTGTGCACACAGAAACAGAATCACAGAAATTTGTAGTCAATGCTGCCCCATGACTTTTATTAATAAATGATCTTTGCTACTGATTTGCTACATTATATTACTCAGCATGGAGGTTGTAACGTCACTGTTTTTGAAGTAAATAAACTAGATGCTGCACAGACGCAGGTAATTCACATGCACATCTCTCTCTCTCAAGTTAAAGAGTTTTAACTTGTCAATGCTGGCAAATGACCATGGTATAAGTGGGGTAATCCATGGCTAGCTATGCATTAAACTATTTGAATGCACTTCACGGGAACAACCATCCTCCGCTTTGTGTCGGGTGGTTCTTTGCTTCAACGTTGATTTTGATTTTTTGATTTTCTTACCACTACTTTTTTTTTTTTTATTATTATCCTCACAATTTGTTAAGAGTTTCATAGAATTTTCATAGATTAAAAACAATTTGCCAATGGGCTAACAAAAGTAAAAAAAATTGAACAGATTCTAGATTTAAGATCTATTTTCTGAAATCTTAATATCTTATGCAATGTTGATTCTCAAGTAAATTTATCTTGGGAAGTTTAGATGTGCTGAAAAACAAGATAAAAATTAGAAAATATTTTTTGCAGTCTACAAAGCAGTAGCATAGCATTATTGTGAATTATAAAGTAAAAATTGCATTACACCACAAGGTAGGGAGGGTGTATATGACATGACCCTATAAGGTTGCATAAAGATAGAGTGTATTACTCAAGAGTGTTACTCCATTAAATAAGACTGTACACAGTAACATAATGCACACACAGTCTACTCATTTGTGGCATGAATATCTTCTTTTTGACAGTATACTCTTCTGCAGTTCTATTGATTAGTGAGATTTCTTCCATCCTTATACATGTAACACTGGATGCTGTCTCCTCTGGTAAAAAGAATCTGTTCATGTGAACATCCATCTTTTTAATTCCTTAGAGACCTGTTACAGACCTCTCCATCTTATTCTCCTTCACTCTCTCCTCGTTTTCTCCTTCTCCTGTCACACTCTTTATTTCCCTCCCTCCCCCAATGCAAAAACATTTGCTCATTAAATTAAAGCGTGTGAGGAACATAAAAGAGCTTGCAGAGAACTGGTGTGTGTGGGTAACTGTCATATGCCTACTGTTTAAGTAGAAAGACATTTCATGCACCTGAATTCTTGTATGATGTATATGGGAACAAGGGTATTTTTTCTGCTGACAACATCCGCTCATAATTATAAGAACCCCCATGTTCCATTAATCCAACAAACCTGCCATGCAAACACACACTCTCTCACATTCACACATGTACACAGATAAATGGAGCCAGTGTTGCTTACCTATCTCCACTATGAGAGAACTGGATGCTGTCGACTTTATCCTAAAGGAAAATACAAAGTCATTAAAAAACATGAGAACCTCAAAACAATAATGTATTCCTGCAACAGTAAAGCCAGTAAAGAGAATAAAAATGGGGTGCTTTAAAACAATAGATCAATATTATATTAATAATATTAAGAATTTCTTTTTAGGTGGACACTATTAAACATTTTTACACATACACACTGGGGGGGGTTGTTGAATTGTATTACATACTGTACATAGATGTAACGTGATAAAAATAATTATTTTATAAAATGCAAATATGATATTAGACCATTATGAAATATAAAAGTATATATGCCATCTATTATACCTTGTATAATTACATAGATTATTACATATTTACAAAATAGTTTAATATTAATCATTTAGTATTTGCATTTTTATAATATCGGAGCGTTTGACCTATTTTGTAACAGAGACAGGGTGTTAGAAAAGGGCACAAACCAGACTCAAACTTTTCATTTAATTTGTGCTAAATAAATAAATAAATATGCATGCTCTATCTCTTACATTTCTGACATCTAAATTGCATTTTTGTTTATTAGGGTGTAAATAGTCACAAAATGCAAACAAACGCAATACATACAGTGTGAGACTCCAGCTCAGATATCTTCTCTGGTTGTCCACCTCCAAAGTAATAAACCCTAATGATGTGATCAGTGCTTCCTGTTGCGAGGAACATCCCACCTGAAATACCATTTAAAATCACTTAGCCTTACATAAATTACATCATAACCAATAACAGCATTGTGCAAACAAACCACAAAAAAATTCATCATTAACAAAAGCTTTGTCATAATTTTCATGCAGGCACAATCTCGCAAATATAAGCAAAAACCACAATATGGTGTTAATGAACAAGAAACTCAAACAGCTTGAACAAATTCAGACCGTGTAATACCAAAGAAATGTGGAGGAAAAAACTAGAATGTGTATTTAAAGAGCTCCTGCAGCGCTTAACACTCTTTTTTAAAAAGTCTGTGATATCTGTCTGACAACAAGATATATATAGCCTCACTTTGCAGAAAATTGTTTAAGCTAAAACCATCCGCCGTCACTCTATAATCTGCTATCAGCTTTCAGAACAATGAAAACATGGGAATAGTCACTTAATATCACATTTCTATGTAAGCACACACATTCATATAATCATGGGCATGAGTCTTAAATATGATGGCTGTCAATCGACTACAATTTGTAGTTGAATTAATTTCAATAAAACTGAAATAAAACAAACAAGATTAACTTCTAAGTCGCTTTTTTAGTGCTTTTGTTTGCCATTATTACCTTAATTTGTGGGCCTTTCTAATCAAATATTTATATATGTGATTAATTGCATTTGATTTGATTATTTCACCTGTAAACATTTGACTAGAAAGGCCCACAAATTAAGGTAATAATGGCAAACAAAAGCACTAAAAAAGCGACTTAGAAGTTAATCTTGTTTGTTTTATTTCAGTTTTATTGAAATTAATCCTATCACTGGCCTACTGTCCAGAGCAATGCATTTAATCAAATTTGTCAATCTGTCCAATAAAGATTTAAGGGCTTTTCACACAGGACTGTGGATTTCATGAACAGCCCTAATCAATATTTATACATTATATTCCATTTTCTATTTTATGTAATATAAAAGATCACAACTGTATCATGTTATATGGTAAAGCAAATAAGGAAACTGGCAGATCCCATTAATCAGTGTCTATAAACTCCAAAAAGACCCTAAAAAAATAAGTTTACTACAAGCTCAGGGTTAGAACAGAAGCATTTTGTCAGATTGGTTCCCGATGGGAGAGGCTGTGAATGATATCTAATAAAATGGTAGCAGGTAGAGGTGAGAAACAAGCTTTGACACTTGTGGCCTACCTGCACTAAAAGAGGAACAGATCATCTGCACGCCTGGTCTGGGCCGCTCAATGAATTTGCTGGGTCGCTGCCTGCACAAACATACAAAACACACAGAAACGTGATGAGTGCCAGAATATAGGCTCTTAGTGGTCTTATTAAAGGTGAAGAGTGTAATTTTTGTACCAAATGGATTTGCAAAAAAAATGATTGAAAAATGAAAAGTCTCAGCACATTAAGCTGGGTTGAGAGAAAGTTTTAGCACTGAAAAATAAGACATTTCAGCTCTGTTCAAAAGAAAATGACATGTTTCTCCTTAATATTAATTAAACTAAACAAAAATAGATTCAAATGCTTGCTCTAAGCGGCAAAGAAAACATTCCAAATATTAAAACCCCACAGATGTGTGCAAGAATAAAGGAAACTCACCCAAATTTGAGTGTGCGTGCGTCCCACTGCCAGAAACAGATGGTGCCGTCAGCTCCAGTGGAGGACAGGAACCTCTTATTGCCACTGCACAGAGGAGAAAACTACACACACACAAACAGCTGAAACAGGTTTGCAGCACATTAAACATGGTCTCTATGAGTGGGCGTGCAATTGTGCATGACTATACCATACACTGCAAAACATATATTTGTCAATTTAATGTATACCGTTTAAATGTTTCGGGACAGTAATGCTTTGTTTTTAAGAATTTAATACTTTTATTCAGCAAGAATGCATTTAATTCTACCCATTAGTGATGTCGTGTAAAGAAATTTTCACACCGGTATATAAAAACTATATTAAAAACCAAAAATTATATTAATATTTCTCAATAATACTGCTTTTACTGTTCAAATAAATGAACAGTTGAGTTCACCTTCTTACCACAGTGTTCCACATTTCAAACAGGGCCCTATTAAGGTTAATTGTTTATAAAAAGATATGTTTGCACCTGCACCATAACATAGAACAATCAGTCATAATGCTTAGTTTATTTTCCCCATTTACTGTACATCCAATTGTGTTCTGTGACATCGGCTGGGAGAAAATTAATTTAAAGGTCCAATTTTCCAGCCAAAGGGACTATGAATCACCATAATGGAGACTATTTACACTATTATCCTACAATGGTGTTCAATATGGTTGTCTTTTACAGTAATTTAGTGTATTACCACAGAAGAGGATCTAGACTAGAATTGATCACACAGTAAAAATCTAAATAGGCTATTTTATTGTAGGAAAAATCACTGTTAAATCTGAAATAATTCTTTATACTGGTGAATTTCTCATGTATATATCCGTGTGCCTGTTACCATGTGAATGTAAATGTGTTGCACACCTGTAACGACGTGATGGATGCAGCGTGGCCCTCCAGTACCGCCAGCGGGGCGCAGGTCTGCAGGCACCACACTCTGATCATTTTATCACAGCTGCCGGCTGCCAGCAGGGTGTTCTCATAATTCACAGCCATGTCTGAAATCTCTGCCGCATGACCTCTCAGTGTCGCCAGCAAACGCCCGTTATCCGTCGCCCAGATCTTCACCAAACAGTCGTCTGAACCCTGAGGAAACACCACAAATGGTAACCCCTCAGACCCTGCTAAAACATACATCTTGACAGTTTAGTCAAGTTTTTTGCAAATTAATTAACTCATGCAGAGATTCCAGCCAATTGTCTGAAGCTAAACTAATGCCCACATCTAAAGATGGAAGTATCGAGTCATTTAAATGCACTTAATACAATTAAATAGGCTCAGATAACAAGAATGGTCTGTGCCAAGAGAAGCAAATTATCTAAGAGTGAGTAACAATAACCAAAAACAAAGTTGATGTCACCCTAAAACAACCCATTGTTTTATGTATCTAAAACCACTTTGTAAACTCACCTAGCTCAAAGTCAACATGAAATCAAAATGGACTCTCTATTTACTTAATTACTTTAATTCAGACCCTGGATTAAAGTAATTAAGTAATTAAGTAATTTAAGGCTCAGATAACAAGATTGGTCTGTGCCAAGAGAAGCAAATTATCTAAGAGTGAGTAACAATAACCAAAAACAAAGTTGATGTCACCCTAAAACAACCCATTGTTTTATGTATCTAAAACCACTTTGTAAACTCACCTAGCTCAAAGTCAACATGAAATCAAAATGGACTCTCTGTTTACTTAATTACTTTAATTCATGTTCCTATCTTATTGAGAACAATTCATCAGTGCATAATATTACAAATAAATAACTTTCTTTTCCTACTTTAGATATATTTAGATTTCTACAATAGCCTGGTCCTGTGGATGTCTTAAAAGAGCTAAGGAAAAATATCTAATACTATTTATGCTTTTTGTTTAAAAAAGTTTAAAACAAAAACAATTGATTGTTGTTTTAAAAATAAATGTTTTTTCTTTATTTCTGATCAATCCAGAATATTTATTAATTGTGCAGTATATAGTGGGACAAGTTTGCGGTCAGTAAAATATTTTTTTTAAGAAATTGATACTTTTATTCAGAAAGGATGAATTAAATTGATCAAAAACTACATTAAAGACAGATTTATGTTGCATAAGACATTTTTTTTTTTAAATAAACGCTGCTCTTCAATATTCCTATTCATCAAAGAATCCTGAAAGAAAAACTGTATTATGCTTTCTTTGCAGGGTCCGCTTCACACACACACACACACGATTTGGCACAGGTTTTAAGTCGGATGCCCTTCCCATCACAGGAATAAACTACATTTGAAAATATATTCAAATAAACAAAAAAAACGTTAATTCAATTTTACAATATTACTGTTTTTACTGTATTTTTGATTAAATAAATGCAGCCTTGATGAGCATAAGAGACTTCTTTTAAAAGCATTACAAATATGTTTGACCTCAAACTTTTGAATGGTATAGGAGACATTTGAGTAAGAAGACATTTATAATGTTTCTGCAGGAAGCTACATCATCTCAATGCTTCCTGCAGAAACATTGTAAACATCTTCTAACACAAATGTTAATATTCTTTACTAATAACACGTCCACTGTGATTTTATTGCAAGGTGAATCAAACATGCTTTTAACCTAAAAATGCAGCACTGTGGCATTCAATTTCCATGACAACAGGCAGAGGATCATAAAAAGCAAGTGCTACCTACAGCAGTCTTTCAATCACAGCTTGATTGAAAGATGCTTTTTTTCCCCCTCAGATAATCAGCTTGCCATTTACCTCCTCATTTTGTAAACTCAAATTTAACAACATGAAAATATCACTGTTGTTTCCAGAAACAGTAGAATTAACTGTGATAACAACAGTTAATATGCAGGCCACACATGCATATCGAATTGAGCAAAGAAAAATGATCCCCAAGCCTCACACAGAGAAGAACATTCCCGAAGATCTGTTAAACACAGATGGAATGCCAATGACACACTGGCTAATGGCTCAGGAATATGAAAGAGATTATTTTATTCGTGGCTCGTAGCCAAATCCACAAAAGAAACACTTTTTTCAACATGTGCGCACAAACACGCCCCCCTACGCCGGGAGAAAAAGACCTATAGAAAGAAAAAAAGAGGAGGAAATACACTGAGAGACCAAGATCGAAAGAGGAAAAGACAAAGAGAACAGGAGTAGGAGAGAGAGATAGAGGGAAAAGGGAGGGAGAGGCAGAAAGAGGGGGAGTAATCCTTGCTGTTCAGCCATTTTTGGAGCATTAAAAACTTGCAGAGTAAAATGGAACCCAAGAGTGAACACTCAAAAACACACATCAGCAAAACACACACAAGCACGATCCTACAGGCCGCTTAAAAGCAGAGCGCTGACAAATGTTAACAAAAGCTCACGCCACAGGCTGAAAGTGAGATAATGTCAGAGAAATGCCCGAATCAAAACACGTCCACTCACACACACATAGAACCTTTAACAAGTTTGTGGGCATGATGATGATGTCACAGAGCAACAGTGTGTTTGCCCAGATGTAATATGCGAATGACCTTTGACCTCTACACTTATCCCAGAGTCAAAACATTATCTGTCTCTGTGAGCGCAGAAGGCTCACTGTCTAAAAATACCCTTTTAGTCACTAGGAAATTAAGACAGAGTTTCCAGTGAAGCACAACATTGAACAAAATAATAGAACCAACCACTCACTAAAAATTCAACAAAGGGCCATATAGCCGAGTCAGATTTATTAAGTACATTACTGTTCGAAAGTTTAGGGTCATTACGGGTTTTTTTTTTTTTTTGTATGTTTTTGAAAGAAATCTCTTATGCTTAATAGCAAGGCAGCATTTTTCAGATTTTTTTTTTTTTAAATTAAAAATGTCATATTCTGAAATATTATTAAAATGTAAAATAGCTTTTCTATTTTTACTATTTTAAAGGGTAAAGCAAACCTGAATTTTCAGCAGTCATTACTTCAGAAATCATTCTAAGGGTACGTTTACATGACAATGATGAACGATGTACTAAAAACGGAAAAGTACTTCCTTTGCATTTTCCACGTACAGACCAGACGACATCATGGTCAAAACGATCCCTATTCACAAGGATCCGCAAAAACAACTAAAAACTATGTATTATGCTGTCAGACGTCACTTTGTAAAGAAACACTACGCTTTGTAACACTAAACACTAAATTAATGTATAATAGTGCAATAATTATAACAACAACAATATTTTTGGAAACTTGATTAGAAAGATCAAAAGAGAAAAAAAATGTGTAACATTATTAATGTCTTTACTGTCACTTTTGATCATATTGCATCCTTGCTGAACAAGTTTTTTTTTCTTTTTTTTTCTTACTGACTCCAAAATTTTTAACGGTAGTGTACAGATGCCTCAAAAAGACCACAATACAAATCTGGGTTACACTCTATTTAAATGTGTTCCTGTTACAGTGTAATTATACATTTAATTACTGAGTAATAGTAATTAACTACATGTACTTTTAGGGTTAGGGTAGGATTAGGGTTTGTTGCATGTAATTATGCCTAATTTATAGTTATTACCATAGTAAATACACGTGTAACGTGTAACAAGGACACATTAAAATAAAGTGTTACCCAAATCTGTATTTTTTTATTTAAACCTGTAAAAAAAGTCAAAAAAATGTCAAACAAATTATATACACATTATGACGTAATATGAACATGAAATATTCTTGGCTATTTCTAGGTCACTAATCAAACTAAGCAAATTGTGACGCTGATCATGTGAATTTTGGTACAGACAGACATTCAGATGTCCTTGCTTCTACAAGACGCTCTTTGAATCATCCCTAAAATCATGCAAGAGAGAACATGATCATCATGTTTTACACAGACGTGTGGAGTTCATGTCTCTTAAGTGCTGCTGTCAATAAAGTAAAAAAAAAAGAAGACAAACCAAATACTAAAACTAAAAGATTTTCACTCAAATTGTTATGCTGATAAAAGAGCTGTAATTAAAAACTGTATTCAACATTTTTTTTGGTCCCAAACCCTTTAAATCACAACGCATAGAAAACACTTTCTGTACATGATGAATTACTCAGACACATCAAAACAGGCCA
Organism: Gila orcuttii; assembly: GCA_026230005.1. NCBI lineage: Eukaryota > Metazoa > Chordata > Actinopteri > Cypriniformes > Leuciscidae > Gila > Gila orcuttii. The sequence continues at coordinate 14,417,209 of JAPDVR010000021.1, read as the reverse complement.
GAAATCGATAGAGCCACATTTACGTATTAATTTATGCTTTTATCCAAAGCATCCTGCCATGTAGAATAAGCACAAGTTTAGTCAATAGCCCATTTAATGGTCCTACAGAACAGTTCTTTTGAACCACTGTTAACTACATACAGTGTTAACATATATAACCCTCTTACAGGCAAGTCCCTGCTCAACTCGTAAAACCACAGCTGCTTTCAGAACCTCAAACCCACTCAGACATCTGGACCAAACAGCAACCAGATCCCTCCATTCAATAGGTCATTTGAGACCATTATGCTCATTGGGGGATTTTGCAATGTTAAAACTCTTGACCTAAATTGTTTTATTATATGACACTTTAACGGCACCCTAAAAAGTTTAGTGACAACCCTTTAAATTCCACAATGGGAAGGCATACAGTTGTATGTATACAGTTTAATGAGGCATACAGTCTAATTAAAGCCACAAAGGCTTCACTACTAAGTAGTTTGAATCTGCTACATTGTACTTGTCAGCATTTGTATGTTCTGACTGCTTAATCAATTCACTAAATTGAAGTAGAATACATGAATATTTCAGAATTTATTTAAATATTAAAAATACTGAATATTAAATATGCTAAAAAAGTAATAGCATCCTGGTCATGGTACTTATAAGTGAAGAGTGTAAATGTATATTTACATTATGGGATATATATAGTATTGCCCTCCACACACTATAAAGTAAACAAGGTTCGCACATATTTTTATTTCTTTCCTAGTCATTTGTGATCACTGGTTAAGAATTATATATATATACAGGTCCTTCTCAAAAAATTAGCATATTGTGATAAAGTTCATTATTTTCCATAATGTAATGATAAAAATTAAACTTTCATATATTTTAGATTCATTGCACAACAACTGAAATATTTCAGGTCTTTTATTGTTTTAATACTGATGATTTTGGCATACAGCTCATGAAAACCCAAAATTCCTGTCTCAAAAAATTAGCATATTATGAAAAGCTTCTCTAAACGAGCTATTAACCTAATCATCTTAATCAACTAATTAACTCTAAACACCTGCAAAAGATTCCTGAGGCTTTTAAAAACTCCCAGCCTGTTTCATTACTCAAAACCGCAATCATGGGTAAGACTGCCGACCTGACTGCTGTCCAGAAGGCCATCATTGACACCCTCAAGCAAGAGGGTAAGACACAGAAAGAAATTTCTGAACAAATAGGCTGTTCCCAGAGTGCTGTATCAAGGCACCTCAGTGGGAAGTCTGTGGGAAGGAAAAAGTGTGGCAAAAAACGCTGCACAACGAGAAGAGGTGACCGGACCCTGAGGAAGATTGTGGAGAAGGACCGATTCCAGACCTTGGGGGACCTGCGGAAGCAGTGGACTGAGTCTGGAGTAGAAACATCCAGAGCCACCGTGCACAGGCGTGTGCAGGAAATGGGCTACAGGTGCCGCATTCCCCAGGTCAAGCCACTTTTGAACCAGAAACAGCGGCAGAAGCGCCTGACCTGGGCTACAGAGAAGCAGCACTGGACTGTTGCTCAGTTTTGCATGTCATTCGGAAATCAAGGTGCCAGAGTCTGGAGGAAGACTGGGGAGAAGGAAATGCCAAAATGCCTGAAGTCCAGTGTCAAGTACCCACAGTCAGTGATGGTCTGGGGTGCCATGTCAGCTGCTGGTGTTGGTCCACTGTGTTTTATCAAGGGCAGGGTCAATGCAGCTAGCTATCAGGAGATTTTGGAGCACTTCATGCTTCCATCTGCTGAAAAGCTTTATGGAGATGAAGATTTCATTTTTCAGCACGACCTGGCACCTGCTCACAGTGCCAAAACCACTGGTAAATGGTTTACTGACCATGGTATTACTGTGCTCAATTGGCCTGCTAACTCTCCTGACCTGAACCCCATAGAGAATCTGTGGAATATTGTGAAGAGAAAGTTGAGAGACGCAAGACCCAACACTCTGGATGAGCTTAAGGCCGCTATCGAAGCATCCTGGGCCTCCATAACACCTCAGCAGTGCCACAGGCTGATTGCCTCCATGCCACGCCGCATTGAAGCAGTCATTTCTGCAAAAGGATTCCCGACCAAGTATTGACTATTGAGTGCATAACTGAACATAATTATTTGAAGGTTGACTTTTTTTTTGTATTAAAAACACTTCTTTTATTGGTCGGATGAAATATGCTAATTTTTTGAGACAGGAATTTTGGGTTTTCATGAGCTGTATGGCAAAATCATCTGTATTAAAACAATAAAAGACCTGAAATATTTCAGTTGGTGTGCAATGAATCTAAAATATATGAAAGTTTAATTTTTATCATTACATTATGGAAAATAATGAACTTTATCACAATATGCTAATTTTTGTATATATATATACATATACACACACAATTTTATAGAGATTCTATATCAAATGTAGAACAACTTCTAGTCAATGAATAAAATATTAGCTGAGCATAGCTAGAAAAAATAATATTAATTCAATCAAATCTAGACCTGGATATCACAACCGTCAAATTGCCTGTTTTTTTCCCCTCCAGGTGTCCTTGAGACTCCGGTATAAATAAAAACGTCCTATTTAATAGTGTTTTCAAACAAAAACTTTAAATCTTTTTTGAAAAACTATATCGAAGTCAAATTCTAAATCCATCAAATTAACACTCAAAATAAATAAAACTGAACAATAAATTAATATAGCATCTTTTCCCTGTGGTCAAACCATTCAAATGCATTCCCAGATAAACATAAGAGCAAACACACACACACACACACACACAGTCTGACAGCACAAGAACATAATGAAAAAATTTAAATTCCATAACCTGATGTAATACACTCCAGAATACTATACTCAAAAAGCAGCCAAGGGAGGGCACACAACACGAATGTTCATAAATACGTTTCAGAAACATACAGCGCTCTAAAAACCTGCACAATTCAGTTTTATAATTCATTCATAAATTTAAAAATATTTTTCATACTCATTATATTAAAAAAAAAAAGATAAGCACATTCGACAAAAAAATGTAATAAAACCAGATTTCTTACTGTGAAGATGCAGCGACCGGTGCGGTCGAAGGTGACACAGTACACAGATGAAAGGTGGCCCAGAATTCTCTTGTGCATCTTCATATGTTGGTAAACAGCTGTAGGGACCAGCTGACCCAACCGATATGAGCCATTCAGCCTCCGACTGTACACTGTTTCCACTATAGCACACAAGACATATCCAGCAAAACAACATGAGAGCAAATACACTATATTTACAGCATACTAAGCTAATTCTTATAATCATTTCATTTACCAACAAAAACAATTTTTAATGTATGGTCCACGTTTTTCTAAATATCTAAAACACATATGTACCAAACACTTTATTAAAAAAAAAAATATATATATATATATATATATATATATATATATTTAACCATCAAATCAATACAAAACACTTTTAAGAAAAGTCTAAGGATTTGGATGAATGTTGCTTCTTCCCCTGGAATATATTAACATAGCAACCAATAAGAGGCGACTTACCAATATTGGGCGGGCTTCCATAGATGACTGGCGGCTCCGGTGGCCTGCCACAGTGCAGGGCTGCGAGGGCCGACCCCTTCCATACCACGTGCTTACAACCTGCCAACAAACACATGGGACTGTCATTAAATATACACTGTAGAAGTGATTGAATCCCTAGGCACACATACACAACCTGGGATTGATGTAAAACACAGATATCCACTGCAAAACAAAATGTATTATACATTTTTGTTTTATTTCTTGGAAGGGCACTAGCAATATTCTTGATAATGTTATAGAAAGTTTTGGTAACACTTTATTTTAATGTGTCCTTCCTTGTTACACGTATTTACTTTAGTATAAATGATGCATAATTGCATGCAAATAACCCTAAACCAAACCCTGATCCTACCCTAACCCTATAGTAAGTACATGGAGTTAATTAATATTACTCAGTACTTAAATGTATAGTTACACTGTAAAAGGGATACATTAAAATAAAGTGTAACCAAAGTTAATTGCTATGAAATCTATTTTATTTTGAAGGCAGCATTACGGAGGAAAATTCCATCGATCAATTATCATTTTTCTTTCTTTTGCATACTTACACATCGGATGCAATAGTGAGATGCCATTTGTAAATATTAAAAAAATTTCTAGTTAAATCCTTTATAATGAATCTTCCAGATTTGAAAGTGTTTCACCATCTTAAACTTTTTAATTCAAAAAACAGTAGCGCTCAAAATACACATCTGATCTTATGTTGCATTACAGTTATGGGGTAAGTAAAACATAAATACAAAAATCTGTTGCTTTTATGCTTAACTTGGCTGTTAACTGGTTGATTTGCTTATTATAAAAATGGATGATGAATATATTCAAACTTCAAACAGAAAGACTCACTCTTGTTTGTACGTAGCACTGACTGTCGTCCGGCTCCCAGCAGTGAGTTGACTCCAGGTACGCTGGCTGGCACTTCCCTCTCCAAAAGAGGGCTCACTCGCTCACACAACCGCAACAGGTGATCTGAAGAAACGTGCCTGTACAATTTGACCTACAATCACAAACATGTATTAGGGAAAATGGATCTGTTTAATACACCTAACTATTGTTTCATAATATTCAATACGTTAAATTATTGTGTTGCAATAGTGCATGCATAGAAAGTAGAATTAAACAAAAAAGTAGAAAATAAAAAAGCAAACATGTTTTGTGCGAATATAAATGCAAACATTTTGCAACCTGGCAAATAATTTACAGTCTTAACATTACTATACATAAATACCTTTTAAAATATAATTACAATTATATAATTAAATCATTAAATTTGAATGTTGTAGTAGAAAATTTAATCAAAGGATGTAATGTGAAGGCTCTAATTAAAAATGATCAGTATCACCATGAAATAATTTCATATAATGAACATCTACTAAAAATAATTAGGTAATAAAAAAACTATATATTTAAATACAGCCATTTAACAGACACTGTCAATGTACGCATAAAAAACGTCCACATAATAGCATAATTAAAACCTTTAGAGGATTATAGACGACACTTCGTTTCAAACCAATACATTTTTGCAAAGCTTTTTTTATCTGTCCATATTCTCCCTAGAGATGAATCTAATCTACAGTGTAAAACGTGCGTCCCCCTGCGCAACGCGTCAGTACGGGCATCTTTTATCAAGCCTGTTCAGCAGATCCCGCTTCCAACTGCAGACCAGTAATTAATGTGGCTTTAATTGCATTTAGCGTCATCCTATTGGTCGACACACACACACACACACACACACTTCACATCTAGCCACACATGCACACAAAAACGCGCGCGCACACACCGCTTAGCTAATGATTTTATAAATAAGGCGATGTTTAACAGTGAGTGAATCAGGGTATATGAATTAAAACCATTAATTATAAAATTAAAATCAGTATTTAACAATGGTATCATCTAAACATAGCTTACAGTTGTTAATAAATTATCCCTAATTACTATTATTACATTACATGTAAATTATTTTGCGCATAAATTATTAATTAACAAACATTTAAATTATGACAATAAACACTTTAGAAAAAAATCTGTAATAAAATGTAAATTATTAGCCACTAAAATTATTTGAATGAAACATTTTATTTAAAAATACGTGTATTTATTTAATGAATATGAAAATATAATTTATTAAATAAATACAATTCGAATGCAATGTTGTTATTATCATCATTATTTAATTAATCTTATGAATAATGATAATTAATGCAGATTGCATAGCTCATTAACATATTGATCGAGGGACTCGAAACCTGAAAAAAAATGTAATTGACAGCGCCAACATCAGGCGGTGAAGCCTCGCGTCCGTTATTCCTACACACAATCTGCAGGCACGGGCTTTAACATCTTCACACACGGTAGTGAAATCATCCACGAACGATCACACACAAACGCAAACACACACGCATTCACTCAATATAAGACGGGGATCTAGTGGCGTAACGGCGCGCGAGATCATCCGCGAGACAATCGCGAATCTACAATATAACAGATTATCGCTACAATGTGTGTGAATTTCACCGTGTACAAGAGACGACAGAGATACAACGGTGACAGCCTGTAAGATTAACCAGACTGTTGAGTCTATTAGTTACGCAACTGACATATAGTGGGGGGTGGCCATCACAGGGGCTGGATCAAAACACACTAAGTTTTAAAATCAAGATATTTCTGCATCTCTCACTTCGAATGCGGAATCAAATAGTCTGATTTTTCAGCGAGCTACTGAAAAATGCAAATAGTCCGATTAATAATTTATTTACCTTTCTAAATATCGTAATTAATAAATTAATCAATACGTACTTATTTCGATGTACCTCTCATTTGTATTATCGGCCTCAAGTCTCACAGCACTGTTCAAAAAGAATTTCCTCCGAAAAAAAATAAGCATTGTCCGGGCAACTTAAAAGTCCCATTACCCTCCTAAGATCCTCTAGGTCTCCGGCTCTGATGTCCCCTGCTCCAAAAGCTTAGTTTAAGTGTAATAAACTAAGGTAAAAGGAGTATTTTACCCTGACTATGGTTGTGTTAGATGGAGCAGAGCGCCTCCATCCCGCCCCGCTTTCAGTCTCTGTGCACTGGTCCCTCCTCCCTCCGCTCCCTTCCCCTTATAGCAGCACATTCATGACGTCTCTTTATTTCTACATTGAATTTAACATCTATTTACACCTTGTGCACACCTCTGTGTCCAAACTCACATCCCTGAGGTCAGGCCAGGTTCTGGGTTCATCAGATGGCACTCCTTTCTAACCCTGAGGTTGGTTTTTCCCCGTGTGTTCGGGTTAAGTTTTTTCCTGATTTAAAATTGCGGGAAATTCAATTTCTTATTTTGCTCTCTAAAAAGTTTTCTCTCTGTTATAGGGATCCCTTACCAAATTTTCGTAACTCCCTGGGTGTTCTTTGCCAGTCCAGTCAATCCTTTTGGGTAACAGCTGTAATTGGAAAATGGTGTTAAATATGTTTGGGTAAATTCTAAGGGGTCAAGTTTGTGTTTTTAAACCATAAATATAAAATCTGCGTTAAATTAGCAGCCTAAACTGCAGCGCAGTGAGATGCGACGCGAGTAAGGCTCGCGCTGCTTACCTCCTTCTCCTGAACCTCCCGTATCAAGGTCTGAAAAAAGCACAAAAATAGCAAATCACCGTTCAATCTTCTCCAGACATGTCGTTTACAATCCTATTTTACAAAATCACCCACCTCTGCCGCGTCCTGACAAGGTCCAGCTTCTAAAAATCGGGCTATTAGGAAGTACAGTTCTGCGAGATGGGGGAGAATGAGCTACATTAGCTTTCAAGAAGGACGTGGTGGGAAAGGCATATGTATATAAAAATACTCCAGCGTCATCTTTCTCAATCCCTTTTACTCACCGGATTTCAACTGCGCGACGTGTTTACGCTCAGCAGCCATGTTTAGGGTTGTTTTGGGGGTGAAGGAGAAGGTGTGTGTGGCCGTTCTGGGAAGCGGGTATCGCTAGGCTGCCCTATAGTTGTCAGTGTTTGTTCACCAGGAAGAGCTGCGCCTCCATTCACCCAACACACACGGAAAGCAGATCCGGTACGTCGCTCTAGCCTTCCGCCCTCGCGCAAAATAGTGCCCTCGTAGGCACAACGTGCTACGCATCGATGCGGACAAAATTCCCGAGCACCGGGGCGTTTGGGGTTGACAAGAAACGATGTTTCTAAAACATGCAGTTTAATGCACCTTAAGGATGTTCGTTAATATTTAGGGTTTCAGTTTACGCTCCACACCCCCCTCCTCTCTCTGAAAAGCACAACCCCTTTGCGCAGGAATACAAGAGTAGAGTCTAGTACGTACGCACAGGACTGTGCTATCAGGGAGGCTATGATGCTAACGCTGAAGGGGGAAAAGAAGGCAATGGTGGCTCATTTTATGCAAAAACTTAACTATTTATTCGGGCTACTGTTATTTGTTTGCTAAATCCCGGACCCTGAGCTTTAATGGCGCCTTTTTTTCCTCGGTCTGTCGACCCTGCGGGCAGCGAAGCTCGGATCTCACACCATGTTTCTCCCACAACAGCATATTAAAGCTAATCAAACACAAGAATATAACCACCGTATTTTTGTGGTTGTGAGGTGTATAAAAGTCTATTCATTTCAATCATAAACCAGACTTATTTCAAGGAACCCACCCCCTCTCTTGGTTGTGATTTGGATTGGGAAGTCCTCCATTTCTTTCCCAAAAGCGAGCGGGCAGTAAAATGGGGGAAGGGTAGTAAACAGGGAGAATGTAATGAATTAAACCTTGTGAGTTACAGGAATCCAGTGACTAATGGCAACGCCAGACAAATAGGACATTGGTGATTTTATTTATATATCTATGTCACTCTAACATATCTATTTTTAAAAAACAGCATGCCGATTTTGAGCCCATGTCTATTAAAGATTGTGTAAAACAGTTAAATTGGGCAAAATATTTTCATATACTTCTGCCCATAACATTGTACTCATTACATACAAGTATTGTACATATTTCTTCTTTCGTTTTTATCTGAATGGTAAGCAATTGATGGCATAAGGAGTGAGGATGTTGACTTTAAATGAGCCAGTTGAAGTTTTATGAAGCCTCATCCTACGGCCTTAAATTAAGTAAACTGATTTAGGAGGCAGTCGTACAATATTAAAAATGCCTGTTGAGTTCTAACCTTCTGCAACAATAGTGCTTGAGTATACTATTATACTAGTTTACTTATTTGTTTTTACTATTTTACTTGGTCACACTTTATGGTCCAATTAACTATGACTTTTGCCTCTATACACACTTAATTACTGCTTATTAATAGGTAGTAAGGTAGTTGTTACGTTTAGGTATTAGGTATGTAGAATAAGGTCATGCAGAATAAGGCATTATTATGTGCTTCATAACAACTGATAAACAGCAAATATCCTTGTAATATGCATGAGCAACTAGTTAATAGTGAGAAGTGGACCCTAAACTAAAGTGTTACCGTTTACTTTATGGTCTGAACAATCTAAATACTAATATCCCTTAATTGTTCTATAGATTTATAATAAAATAAGCATGTGTTTTTGTGTTTCTGTGTACATTGGCATTACCATTAGAACCACAAAGATACATTTACTGCAGTTTCTTGTTTTAAGTCAACGTGAGGCATAACAAAAGAGTTTGAGGTTTGTCTTTTCTGTTTTTCTCTGAGCTAAAAAGGTGACTTTGATACAATCTTTGACTTTGTTTTTAAGGATGAGGTAAATTGTTATGTGCCCTTTCTAGGAAAACCCCTAGTTCAACAGTTAGTCCTAACTCCATTTAGTGATGTAACACTTGCTAAACTACTGACACTAAGAGTAAACGTGGAGGAGAAAAGCATTCAAATACCCGCAAAGTACATGAATATAGCAGCTTTGGCTTCGAGGCTACATAAGCAAAACTGATGCAACTTATCACACTTTGGAGAAACGGTGATCCGGTGAAGTGGCTGATTAGGCACAAAACTTCATAAGTGGGTTCAGAAAAAAGCAAAAATTCACTGAAAGAATGACTAATTTTGTTTCAGAATACTAAAAATAAAAATCTTAAACACCTTCTTAAAATATGTTGGATTAAAGATAATAAATTGGAAGAACACTGTTATTCTGTGATCAGTGGCATGCAGTATTTCTTCTTACCACTGGAGGTCAGGACTAACATTTCAGATGATGAGTTCAGGGGCCAAAGATGGGTCAAAGGTTGTAAGGGTAAATTAATCCAGTTGGAGTTTTTGCCTCCTTAGATCTTTCTAGATTAATCTGAACCTTCCAGATTGTTATACTTTCACATAATAATAATTACGGACAAAAGCTTTAAAATTTAAAAAGATTTCTGAAAGAGTAACCTCTAATAATAATCAGTAAAAAAAAAAAAAAAGGATACAATTGGCCTTAAAAATATTAAAAGTGAAGGATAAAAGTGCAACTCCTGAATTATGGGTAAAATGTTTGTATTTGATATATATAATGTATATTGATAATAATACATCAACAACATATGTATTATAAACTGAATCATATAATTAAGGCCAGATTTTTGTCCAGTTTTGATATAGAATTAGTGACAATTTAGACTCAATTGTATGAGAGTTTTCATGTCATTTATTTGACCTTATGCAATGTAGAAAATTATAATGTGATCAGTTTCCTGTCTAATTTTAATCAGACCACATTTGGACTAATTTTCAATGCTAAATAACTGGGGGGGGCAAAAGCACTTTAATTTCTACATTTCAAAAACATGCTGCTTGTGTGAGACCATTAACACTTTTATTACTATTATGGGGCTTTTTATCTATTGGCTGGACCTGCAGAAAGACAGATGGCCAGACCAACGAGAGTTGTCAGTCCGTTCATTTCCTCTTCTCGGTTCCTGCCTCCCCACGGCATTGCTGACCTTTCACTTTCTGACATCAGCAGTTGTATTTAGTGAGTGTGTTTGTGTGTGTTTAGGGTCACATGTGTCTGTGTATAAAGAACTACACTGAAAGGCTTTTGTAGCTTTGGACTAAACACCCTGGAACCTCAAGAGTTTTCCACAAAGTTAACTCTCTATGGTACAGTGTTGTCATTATTTTTCTTCACTTACTCCCTATTCAGAAAACTACAAATTGCATTGTTGGAATTAAAATACAGTCTTTAAATAAATCAATAATATGCTGTATTAAGTCACAAGACATTTGATTTTCTCTAGACTTTCTAAGCGGAAAACATGAAGTGCTCTACATTTATTTTACATCTAGACTTTTAAAGCATCTAGAAGTTAAATACGTTTTTGTTCACAGATTTTTATCAAATATAATTTTACAATAAATTGAGGAAACATTAACCACAATGGATGGCAATAGATGGATGATAATTCTGCATTTCCCTTTTTTTTTTTTAAATAGATAGTGGCATCAGTTGTTACTGAAATTATTTTGTGTTCATGCATAAATAACACAATTCTGATTTAATTAATACACAGAAAATCCAACTAAGGGGGAGCTATGCCATTATATTAAAGGATAAATTATAAGGTTTCATTAAATTCTAAATTCAAATGTAGAATTATATCAGTTTATGAAAGACACATTGGTACTAGTTTTTGACCATTTTTCATTGTTGTGCCAATATTTTATTTTCTGACATATTTATTATTTTATTTTATATATATGTATATTCTTCCCCCAAAACTTTAGTTTGAGCTATGTATGTATATATATATATATATTGCATTTCAGTATCATCATGTGTATCATAGAGGGTTAAAATGAATACCAACTCTTAAGGCCCGTTCACACCAAGGAAGATAACTATAACGCTAACAATATAGTTCTAAAAATCATTCTAAATATAAAATAGCAGAGTCCACACCACAACTAACAATACAGTTGGAATCACTTTCAGAACATCCCCCCCCCCCCCCCCCCAGCTCATGAACGATTAAATCATTGGCAGCCAATCAGAATCCATCCAACTTTTAAGAGCTTGAACATTTTAAATGCTATATGTCATAACTGCAGTGCACGCGTAGAATAAACAGAATGATATCGTCCGCTGGTGTGGACGCTAATATAGTTATCGTTCTTGGTGTGAACAGGCCTTAAAGGGATAGTTCACCCACAAATGAAAATTCTGTCATCATTTACTCGCCCTCAAGCTGTTCCAAACCTGTATGAGTTTCTTTCTTCTGTTGAACACAAAAGATATTTTGAAGAATATGGGCAACCAAATAGTTGATGGACCCCATTGACTTCCATAGTATAGAGAAAAAAAAAACTGTCATCAAACATCAACTGTTTGGCTTCCGACATTCTTCAAAATATCTTCTTTTGTGTTCAGCAGAACAAAGAAATTCATACCGTTAGGAACAACTTGAAGGTGAGTAAATGATGACAGAATTTAAATTTTTGGGTGAACTATCCCTTTAAGTCTGTTTTGAACTTTTGTATCTGTGAGAATAAAAACAACCCAGTACTTGTGGAGCATTAAAAAAACAACCAGTAACAAGCACACAATAGTCTATTAACCGTTTATTCATCTTTTATTTGAAAACATTTTACAGAGAGTATCTCAAACCAGTTTTGTGGACTTATACATTTGTCAGAGATTCAATTCTTGTAGAGTTTTCCTAACCTTCTAGCACAAAGCACCACTTGTTTATTGCTATGGATATCTGCCACTGTTAAGGGTCATGTTTAATTCAGCAATTTTAAAAGAACTTACTTGAATCTTAAAATGCTACAAAGGAGATAAAAAAAAATCGAAGGGTTACAACTCAAATCTCTCGTCCCTATTTACTCCCCCCCTTTTTTAAGATATTCAACCAATTAAATAACAAGACTCAAAGACAATACACACCAAAGACCTTAGTAACCAAATACATGGAGCTAAGGCTATGCACTCTGGTGGCAAAAGATGAACCGGAAGTGGCTGAATTTGGCAGGCGAGCTGCTGGTGAAATATTCAAGAATAATTGTTGCTTTTCCTTCAAATGAATCTATCCTTCAGTCGGATGAAAGAGAAGGTGACAGGTACGGTGCTTCAGCGGGGAGTGTGAGTTGACTTTTAGCTAAGGAAATCTAGTACGATAAGTCTAAAAAAAGTTTGCATTTTACAAAATACTCAATAGGAATAAAAAATGTTCTTTGTTATTCCAGAAAACAACTTCAATCACTCTTTCTCCTCAGCCTCGGTATCGGCCGTCTCAGTTTCCTATACAGGGAAAAAAGCACAAAAGAAAAAAGTGAATTACTTCTTAAATGTATAGAACAGAGTATTGATATGATTTATTTTGTTTTTCTAAACTGTTAGATTATGTTATGAGAAGTCAGACAGACATAACCAAAACCACTCGGTTAGTACGAGTAAACCCACATACAGATGATGACCAATTTACCTCAAAATGGAAATCATGATGATTTATTAAACTTAACATCCTTAATGATATATATCAGGAAAAAACAGATAGCAGAGTGCATTTATATCCTCATATTTACGTCTCAAAGGAACTCAATTTAAATTTGAATTAATTAATTTCAAGGTTAGGTGTGTATTTTAAAAAATATACTTTCTTCAATCCCAACCTAATGTTGATATACTGATCAATGTGTTTATCTGACCCATGAATATTCAGCAAACCTGGTTGAAATCAGTGATTATTTTAGCAAAACATTTTTTGTACCGTCTGGTGAAGATAGTGGCTCTGAAATAACACTTCAAAATCTTTCAGATGCGATTCATAATATCAAAATTATGTCATATGTACTGAACATTCTGTTAACCTTGGTTTACAATCATTAACAATGTTATTAATTATTTTTTTGTATAGTCTAACAAAGAGACACATAAACCTAGACTGTACAGTGACGAGCACACAAACACACTGCACTCTTCAAACTCTCGTACCCTTTACTCTAACACTCTCGCTCTGCCCTCGGATGGACAGGAAGGAGGGGGCGGAACTTCTCCATGATGACACACTGACAGATGAGCGTGAGACACAGATCTGTGTGTGTGTGTGTGTGTGTGTGTGTGTGTGTGTGTGTGTGTGAGAGCACATGCAGGTGTTTGAGAAGCCATGGGAAGGGATACAGGATAAGACCATAAGATATTGGTCAGTATAAAGTAATCCATGTTACTACAGAGCACTGAACAATAAATTGTCATGTTTCACTAATCATTTTGTCACAAGAGGTTTGGAAAAGCAAGTTATACAAATTATATTAAGATGGAGATACACTGACCGTGACTATCTAACGAAATCAGCCATTATGATCTAAGATTCATGATTAAGATTATAAGAGTGTAAGCTGGTTTACAGTAGTTCATTTGGCACAACAACAATTAAAAACAACAAAGAATATTATCCTTAAGTTGTATTATTTTTTTAAAGCAGTATTATACCCGTTGTTACCGTCAGCCCTTGTAAACTTTACATAATGCCACCAATTCACACCCAGTCATTTTAGAACAAACCATCTAGAATACACCACAACATGTCTGTATCTAGGTCATTCTTTCCCACCTCACATGTCCGCTCTTTCATTCTTGGTAACACAAATGTTCTAAGAAAACATTTTTCATGTCCTGGAGGGCAATTTGAGTAATCTCAGAGGGTTTTGAGGAAGGGGAGACAGCTCTCGTGACAAAATGCATGCAAAATGTACCTTTTCCAAGGCCTGAGCTCAGTTTAGCAACTTGATGTGCGTTATGCAATAATAAATGACCAATGTATAAAAATAAAAACACTACTATTCAAATTTTGGGGTCAGCAAGATATTTTTTTTTAATTAATACTTTTATTCAGAAAGGATGCATTAAATTAGTAAAAGACCTCTAAAAAGTGACAGTAAAGACATTTAAAATGTTACAAAAGAAAAAACAAATGCTGTTCTTTAGAACTTTATATTCATCAAAGAATCCTGAAAAAAAGTATTACAATTTTTACAAAAATATTTAGTAGCACAACTGTTTTCAACATTAATAATAAGAAGAATTTTTTGAGCATCAAATCAGCTTATTAGAATGATTTCTGGATGATCATGTGACACTAAAGACTGGAGTAATGATGCTGAAAATTCAGCGTTGCATCACAGGAATAAATTACTTTCTGCAATATATTAAAATAAAAAACATTTATTTAAAATTGTAATATTTCACAATATTGTTTGATCAAATAAATGCACCCTTGGTGAGCATAAGAGACTTAAATGGATAGTTCACCCCAAAATTAACATTTTGTCATCACTTACTCACCCTCATGTTGCTCCAAACCTGTACAAGTTTCTTTCTTCTGTTGAACACAAACGACAATATTTTAAAGAGCGTTGGCAATCAAACAGTTGATGGTAGCCACTGACTTTTATAGTAGGAAAAAAAAAAAAAAACATGGAAGTCAATGGCTACCGTCAACTGTCTGGTTATCAATATTCTCCAAAATATCTTCTTTTGTGTTCAACAGAAGAAAGAAACTCACACAGGTTTGGAACAACATGAGGGTCACGGTGAGTAAATAATGACAACATTTAAATTTTTGGGTGAACTATTCCTTTAAAAAACATTGAAAAATCTTACCAACCCCAAACATTTGAACAGTAGTGTATATACACATAGGTTTTTAGGGGGTAAAATATAATTGAGATTATACTTTATTTGTGCTCTTCAATGAGCCATCTCAATTTTTTCTCTATTAAGACCACGTAGATAAGTACTGAAAATGCTAGACAATGGCATTAGCAAACAAAAAAAAGTTAGCCCACCTCCTCTGGCTTGGTCTCCCCATTTGCAGTGGGTGCAGATTCTTTTTCCTCTTTCTTTCCTTTGGCTCCGCCCTTCTTCTCTTTTACCGCTTTGTCATTGGATGGCTTCTGTGCATAGAACACAAATGGAACAACAAATTAAATAATTGTGTATCAAACCAATTTTAATTGCTCCAAAACACACCGGCCAGATCACACCAGCTCTCTCTACAGCAAAAATGCTACAAAATCGGCTTTAAAAAAAGTTAATACCGTCTATACAATACACAAACTCCACCTAATGTGCAAAATACTTTCATATATGGAGGAAAGAAATTACCTGCAATGCAAAGCACATGCAAAAACTTGCTAAAAATGTAAAATGCCACAAAGATAGAGATGGATAGTAAGAAAGAGAGAGCTGTTACCTTGACAGCTGGTTTTTTGGCCTTTGGTTCAGGTTTAGGAGCTGGTTTCTGAGGGTTGAAAAAAGACAAAAGTATGAAGGAAGTTAAAAAACAGTGCCATAACAGACAACGCAAAGGCCACAATGAGTGGTAAATTATTTTTTGACACAATAATATAGAAGTTTAAGAACAATTTCAATTAAACTAAACCAATCTAAACTGTCTAAGTGGATAATACAATGTAATAATACTAATCCATGTGTTTGTAGTTCAGGATACCCAGAGGGCATGTGATAGCACTATATGTATATGACAAACCCGTTCCCAAGACTGGTTTCTAGTGCTTACTAACCCTTATAATAATAATAATAATGACATCTGGGCATATGGAAAGAGAGCAAAAACACTTACTGAGGAAAGACGCTCTGACCTCCGAGTGGGCTATAAGACGGAAAAACATTATTTTGATGGTATTTGGACTGTCAGTCAAGCCAAATGTACATAAAATATGATTTTTACAACTATGCTGTTAGCATTTTTACATTTGAAAAATAAATAAATTTGAATTACCTCATGCTTAGTAACTTTGGTGGCATCTTTGGCCTCCGCTCCCTCGGGTGACTGCATAGACACAACGAACATGCAAAATTTGTACATACGGACATTTCTTCACATAAATAATTTTTTTATTGTGTGTGACAGGTACAGATTGAATACGATTTAAAACAATATTTCTGAGACAAAGTACTTTGAGAACATGTCACTATTTAGATGCCAACAGGTTATCTTTTACTGATAGAGTGACACTTGCAAAGAGCAGCTAATTTATCTCAGTTCACACACAATGTTCATCATAAGTAGCTTTTGCTTGTCAGACTTCATTATAATCAGATACACAGGCCTATGGTGTATATAGTAATTTATCTCTGGTACTTTGACTTCTTGTTTACTTGTTCTCTGGGCACAATTTAATATGCCACATCTACGCACTCTAATAAAACTGGATGCCAATTTAGATCTGTGTATAATGCATTTTATAGAATACTCAATCTATGTAAATGGGAAAGCCTGAAAAGTTTTTGAATTTTAAAAATAATTTTATGTCTAGCACTTTCAAGATATTGGTATTTTATTTAATTCTTTTAAAAAAAAATAGATACACACATTTCATGTGTTATTGGTGTGAGAACTATTAGATATGTTGGAACCATTATTTAACAAAGTAGCTTGACTCCCGAGGTCTAGACTTTCTCTGTATCCAACAATTACAATCATACAGTGTTGTTTTGACATAACCTGTTGATATTCAATTCATTGTGAGCTTATTATAATGACCAGAAACACTATTTATTTATGTTCTAATTTTTAGCTGTAATACTGCAACACATAATTTTGCAAAAACACCAAAAACTGACACCCAAAAGGTAACATTTATAGCACGGCAGAAAAACGTTTAAATATCATTTAATTTTTACACAAATTTTTAGTGTTTGCTGCAATTGTCAAGTTCAATCATTACTCAATCAGTGTTACTTAACAGATTAATTAAAAAAAATTAAACCTTTTTTTTCTTCATTTGAATAAATTTCAACTTTCTATTTTGTTTATTTAACGTTTATAAATCACACGAATCCTGTTTTTAAACTAATAATAGTATACGCTAAATATAAATATGACATTCTGTGGTTGAACATTTTCTGAAAAACAGGCACCTCATTTCATGAACACTGACCATTTGTTGAAAAAGCAGCATTTAATGTATTAGTTTTATTATTACTTTTTTGCTTTGAGAAGTTTTGGAAAATATTCTTGGAAAGTGTCCATTGTTTAGCCTCACTAATTGAAGAGAGACACTCCCCCTAGAGAAACTCCCGCTTCATTGCCTCCATCATGAACATATCTGGCTGATACAACACGACTGTCATAATTTCAATTATTTTTTTAATTTCTGATTACCACAAACTTGTTGAGGGGGGGGGGGGGGGGGTGTAAACCCCCACATTGTTAGGCATTAGTCGAAGCCCCCCGCTGATGTGGGATAGTGAAGCTCGGTGGACTTTGGATCATTGTCGATAAAGCATCATTTGACGTGCAAACGTGCTGTTATATTTGTGCTATTTTTATTTTGTCGTTTTATCCAACGAAGTCCACAGTTTAGCACTGTTTCGTTTTGTCTCTCGTCATAATCGCCTCTAAAAATGAGAGAAAGAGCTGAGTGTGACTGACAGAGCGCTTTGTTACATACGGGTCTGCCGCTCCGCAATGGGGGTGGAGGAAGAGCCTGTCGGTTCAAACATGGCTATGCAAAAATAATGGGGGACCTCTATCGATCGACGAAAGTGAGCTAATAAAAAAAACGAACATCTTAAAATGGAGGTTAGCGAGTATGAGACGCATTCGAGCAGAGCTCTCGTTTTCGAGTCAAACCGAGGGCGACTGAAGCATCACCGCAAAGTGACATTCAGTACAAGTGCGCACGGAGTGGCAAATTCACTGCGAAAGAGACATCGGGTTATTAAACCGCCAACAATCATGGAGGAAATCAGCAAGTGACGAGGATCGAATGCAAAGATGATCGAACGTTCCATTGCTTTTGCAGGATTCCATAATCCAACTCGCGGATTAGGATAGAACGCTTTAAAAACTTGAACCTCGTTTTACCTGCTCGACGTTGTGTACGTTCTCATAGTTAAAACGCGAGCCGTTATTTCTTAAAAAAAAAAGAGGGAAAATCGAGGATATGTTAGGAAATTGTAATTATAAACTGACTTACCTTCCTCTTGGGCATTTTTTCAAAATTTCTTGTCACCTGTCTTTATTGAATTAGAAAAGCAGGTATGGACCTGTGAGATGGGGGAATGAGTTTAACTACCACCGAATACAGGATCAATATCTAAAACACCTCTGGTAATAACATGTTAATATTATGCAGACCTCAGACTCTACCCTCGTCTTTGTCCATTGGTCAGTTCTGTCCACACTTAACCGCCATTCCTCAAAGCGATTGGTCTACGAAGCAAATATGTTAATGTAACGCCCTCAGATATTGGTTTGAATTGAGGAAAGCTCTTCAGCCTGTCAACCTTATTGGTTACGCGCTCTCTGTATGCAAATTTGAACGCTTTGTATTGGATGGGTTTAAAGGTCCGCGTAAGAGGGGGATAAAGTGACGACAAACCAATCCACGCTTGACACCACACGCTCGGCTTTATGGGAAACGTATGCGAGGCCTCAAAATAAAATGTAAGCCTACACTGAAAAAGAAAAATGGTGTCCATTAATTTACTAAATAACTAAAAAACTAAAAAACGTAGCGAATAACAGAATAACATTTACTTAATTCCAGTTAAAATCACATTTACTTACTTCATTATTTATAATTTTATTTATTAATACCTCTACTGCAGGATCACACCAGTTAAATAAGCATGAATGGATAAGAAACGCGAATCTGGAACATTACAACCTAAAGTGCATTATGAGGTACAAACAAATCTCACAGAAAGGTTACAGACCAGGTCACATTTCACCCCAAAATCAAAAACCACCTTCATGATACTAAATGTGACCTAGACATTTTCCATTTTCTTGACAGGTTTCATCAGACGCACGCTATAAACCTATAACAGATTAATTATTGATATAACCGATTCACCTGTGACCCTCATGTGATTTCAAGGTTAAATGCATAGAACCATTTGCCCACAAGCTCACAATAGCATCCCTCCACAATGACCTCACAATGGCCACATCTCTGCCACAACCTTACAATGGATGACATTCTATAGTAAGTTCACAATAGTTAACATTCTACCATGCTTCACAACACACATGTATCTCTGGAAGCTTGCTGCACTCAAGAGAAGACAATCAGATATTTCCTGTTAATGATAGAGATTGTTCATGTGTCAAGCATACATTTCTAGGCCACGCATGGATCTGATTCTGGAGATCCCTCTATACACAATGTCATGTGCTGACTAATGGTCTTGCAAATTCCAGTGTGTATGATGTTTCTGACATTGCTCTTTCAAAAGCTTGTGCAAAGATGTAACAAAGACACTTAAACCATAAAAAATGTATTTGAATAATCATTGAGGATTCACTATTTCAAATTCAGCCATTCAATACAAAGTCTGATTACAGAGACAGACAAATAAAATAAAGCCACAAAATCCACCTCAGGCCATTGTAATATTAAAGAATAATAAAAATGTTCACAATGAACCATTTTAGTGCTACGGTAAGATGTTGCAGTGCAAAAAATTAATGTCAATCATAGATTTCTGTCGAGTTGCAGTGAGAATTATGTGACAGAACACCAAAACTAATTTTTAAATGGAAAGTGAGTACTAGATACTTTTCAACCTGATCGATGTGTTCAGGTGGGTGCCAGATTTTGTTCTTTAAAAAATAAATGTGGCCCTGAAGTGAAAACATCTTTTGTAATTAAAACATAGTTAAATATTTGATTTCTGTTTATGTTTCATATCTGTCCACTTATAAATTGTGACATTCCTCATTAAAAAGTCAAAATAAGCAACCATATCAAGTATTGTTTCTAGTATTTCACAATACATTTATCAGTAATTGAGACTGAAATTAACCCTGAAATGCTTTATAAATAAAAACCAAATCACTACAATTTCTATAGAGCTAGTAAAACATATCTGCTAATTACACAAAAAAATTTTTAAACAACCACCAGACAAAATCTAACAGATAATGACCAATGAGTGGTTTTACATTGATGAGCCTGGGCTTTACGAAACATCCAAAATGGCCAAGTATACATAACCTACTTATTCATATATATAAAAAAATAAAACATCTCATTATGTGTAAAGCAGGCAAATAAAGTCACTGCACATTCTAGTGAAAGTCAGAGTTGTTATGTCAGAGTGTTCTAGTTATGAAATGGTAACAAGTAACAAGGATCATACTGTGCACACAATAACAAAAACATACAGTGGCCCCCTTAAAAAATATGTTCACTTATACCACAAATATAAGTATCACTGTGTAAAATAACAAAATATCAAACCAAATTACATTTATCTGGTCTCACAAATACAATTTTCAAGTACACATTTTAGAAAAAAAAGCTTTAAAAGTTTGAATTGTTCACATTGGGACCAGTTAGTTAGATCAGAGAAAATGTCACTTGGCTAGATATTTTGTTATCTAATGCACTGAAATTCAGATATTTTTAATTGTCCATATTTTTTGGGTGCTCTGTATAGAGATCATTTGATTATTTGGCGCATCGTTTAATAATAAATAATATCAAAGTGAAAACATAGTTTAAATATTTGTAGTTTAAATATTTATAGTTTAATCTATAAATGTAACTATATCTTATAAACCAGACACTATCGTTTGTCGCATAATAGACATGCACATTTATCTAAAGTGAGGTGAAGGGGGAAGAGACTAAAAAGTGCTGTGTGGGAGGACTGGTTCAGAGAAGACACAGCCCAGACCTGAGTCAGCCAAGCCACAGCGTGGCTCTCTGAGGACAAAGCTCTGTCACAGTCATACCAGTACTGAAAGTGCAGAGCCTTTTCCTTTAAAACAAACACATACAGTAAACTGAATCTCACACAAGACTATCGGCTAATGCACCCCACCCTCTATCTCTACTTATCACGCTCTTGTTTAGTAAGAAAATCTGAATACAACATTAACTATAGCTACTTTCCATGTGGTATGCAAGGGAGTTTCTCCCTATGCAAGAGGTAGAGTCCAAAATGACCTGGTCTCCCATATGTAACAATGGTGCATTGTGAGGATTTATCGTCCATAAATATTACTTTTCCGATATGAAACTGTTTAATGACATATTTCTAATTAACTAACATTCCTGATATATTTTTTCCAGTCAAAAAACTGAAACACATTGGGACCTTGCTGATCATATTTTTGTTTTGTTGGCTTAAAATTATATATATTCCATATAAGTGGTGAATAAAAATGCTTAAAAACCTTTTGGCGTCCTTGATCAACATAAATTTAAGGTATAAGTCGTTTTTAGAAAATGTGCAAGTCACAACGGATGTTTTCCCTCCAAGACAGGATGTATGTTCTTGATTTGAATCACGCACACTTATTACATCAGGGAGTGTCAGATTATCATTCTAACAGTTTTTCCACATTTGGTGCATAGCGAGTGTTAATTTAGGTCCCTTTGTATACCTAACCATGAAAATAGTGTAATTGAGAAAGTCTTCCTCTATGATTTTGCTGGAAGTGTTCAAAAAGAGGCATGTTGGCAAACTAAGCATTGTTTAATCAGAGATTACTTCATAAGGGAGCACAAAACCAAATATCAGAGGTGTTTTGGATTCTCTCCTTCTGCTTTCAAAAAACTGATTCCTTCATATTGACTATAAAAGTGCCCTATTCAGAGTGTGACTTCCTCTATGTCATCATCAAATGATGTAATGGCCCTGACTGTGGGTCGGCTCTCAGAAACTTGTAGAGTGCTTCTATTGTTGGGGAGAGAACTGATGTTTAGTCCATTTGGTGTGTCTGAGTCCCTCCTCCGTCCATTCACTGGTCCTGATGGGAACTTGGTTGTAAGAGGGGGGTTTAGAATCTCCATCTTGCTGGATGGATCCGAAGGAGGTGGAGTGGCTGTGGCCCCAAAAAGCTGCTGCATGAGGTTGGACTTCCTCTCTTTGACCAGGCCACTCAGATTCAGCCCTTCATCCGCTTCTCGAGGTGACTGATTTGTGTTTTGTGTGCCCAAACCTGTACGGGGGGCAGATTTGCCAAAAGAAGGGGCATAGCTACCAAAAGAAAGATCAAGATCCGCACTAGGTCCTTGTGCTCTGTGACCACCTCCTCTTCTCCCACTCCCAAATGTGTTTGTGTTCTCCTCTGGCTCTGTGAATTTGAAAATACCGTTGTGGTTACGTTTCTCTGACAACCGTAGAGGAGAGCGGACACTTCCCGTGTCGTCAGAGAAGAAGTCCGAGTCTTGACCCTGAGTCTGCAAGTCGATCTCATGCATCTTAAGCAATAGCTGCTCTTTACGCTGGCGTTCCTCTTCCGCACACTCTTCTTGATTGGCCTGGATCTCCAGATTTCTCGCTTTATGTTGTAACTCTTCCAGTTCACGCTGCTGTCTGCTCTCTTCCTCCTTTGGAGATATAGACAGGCCATTCCTCCAATCTTCTTTCTCTCTGTCCAGGCCTATTTTATAAAAACTGAACGATTAATCGCTTAAAAGTTGTAAACATGCATTTCAACAATTACACTACCTAATCTTATTCAGCAAAGATGCATTAAATAGTTTAAAAGTGACTACAGAGTTTCACATTGTTATAAAAATTCAATTTTAAATAAATGCTGTTCTTTTGACCTTTCTATTAATCAAAGAATCCTGAAAAATGTATCATGGTTTCCATAATAATTAATAATAATAAAAAAATAAGCAGTACAACGATTTTCAACATTGATAAAAATTAAGAAATGTTTCCTGAGCACTAAATTATGCCATCACAGGAAAACAATACATTTTAAAATATACTAAGATAGAAAATAGTTTTAACAATTGTTTTTACAGTAGTTTTATCACATAAACACAGCCTTGGTGAGCAGACTTCTTTCAAAAACATTTTCAAAAACAGAAACTTTTGAACTCTAGTGTACTTAAAATATTTGACAAACATCTATCCTATACATGTGTACATGATTGAAAACTTTAGTTAAATCGAGCTTCTGGTTTAAGCTATATTAACAGTACTTAATTTACTCATGGATTTTTCATTCAAATTTGTTATTCAAATTGTTATGCTAATAATAATAATTATTATTATTATAATAATAATTAATAATTTTTGTATGTATGTATGTATGTCTTTTACTGAGACAAGATGGCATCTACGACCGGTTACATTCCTACCTCTGTTTCCCTTTAAGTTCTTCTCATTTGAGCTGGGCTGTTGATCTAGTCTTTGCCTCTCCTTGACTTTCAGCATCTCCGTTTCTCTTTCTCTGTCATGCAGTGTGTCTTTTTCTCTCTCTTTCTCCCTTGTCTGTTCCATCACAGATTCCATGCCTCTTTCATTCTCTCTTTCTTTCCAAAACTGTTGGATCTTCCATTCCTTTGCTTCTCTTAGTCTCTGCTCTTTTTCTTGTTGATCCTGTTGATGTATCGTAGGGGAAAAAAAGGATGACAAACAAAGGACCAGAAGAGAGTAAAAAACAAAGCTCATAATTTCTGTAAGGCTTGCTCACTGAAATGTTATGTATGTGTTAAAAGGGATAGTCTGCATAAAATGAAAATTGTCAGCATTTTCTCACCCTCATGATGTTTAAATGTGGCATTCAGTTGGCATTTCTTAATCAGTAAAAAGACACAAGAATCAATAACATATGGCATCACTAACGTCAAACCTGACAAAATATTTGAATATACATTAACAGCAGCTATTGCAGAGAATTTTATCTACTTTTATGATGCTTTATGGTGTTATTTGTTGTCATTTTTATAGTTTGACCGCTCTTGATCACAATTGAATTTAACTGTAAGAAAGAAAAAAAATGCATTTTAAATGACACGAGGGTGAGTAAATGATGACAGAATTTTTGGATTAACTAGACCTTCAAACGTGTATAAAACATCTCTACCATAGATAAAAAAATAAAATATATTCTCTCAGAGATGGGGTGTTCTTAATATTCTTGGCATTTTTAATTCAGAATGATCTAAGAATCGTGGACACTCAAGCTGTAAAACTAATCAGCCAGGTTACTAGTGTTCTTCTGTTGATTTAGACTATTTGGCAGAGGTTAAGAGGTCAGCACTTCATGCAGCAATGCAATGCTCAATTAAAGATGTGAAGATTTGCTTTGGGAGCCAGCATATGAACTACTATTCTATTGTGTGCTGCATGCTGGTATACAGAAGGACAGACTTGTAAGGCCAACCTTTTTTACTCTGTGGTTCACAGCAGGCTTTTGATCCTGAAAGTCAATCATTAAAAGTTACTTCAAAGATTAATTAACAAGGAAATTCACAGGTATGTAAGCTAACAAAAAGATTGATAAAACAGAACGAGAAAGAGAGACAAGAAAGGTGTAAATTAAGCACAAACTTAATAAAACATCAACAAAAGAATAACTATGAAGAGTATCAAATGAAGGAAGATGAAACAGAAACATGATAGATTTTCCTCAGGAGGAATCAAATTTTAGAGACATTTTATAATGTGTTGAGGTTTCTAGGTCAATATGCAGCATTTATGTACGCTGTTCTAAAATCTAGTGATCTGGCTACAGAGGCGGCTTTTAAGGCATCAGATGATCTTACAATGACAAAGCTGTTCCAAAAAGTTATTTCAGTCAAAAGTTATTTTAGTCAAAAAATCCAAGATAGCCATCAAAGACAGACATGTCAATAATAGACATTACATTTGATCATATTTAATTATTATTTAAATTATACTTTTTTAATATTTAGTAATCATTAAATAATAAAAAAAATTTCATTCGTAATAATAATTGAAAATAAAAATATATTATTTTACCCAACATCTGTGTATGATGTATTTTCATGCTTATTAGAGTATCACACTATTAGTTTAGCAACATATTAACGGGATAGTTCACCCAAAAATTTTAATTCTGCCATCATTTACTCAAATTGTTCTAAACTTGTATGAATTTCTTTCTTCTGTTAAACACAAAAGAAGATATTTTGAGGAATGTCGTAACTAAACAGTTGATGGGCCCCATTGACTTCCATAGTATTTTTTTTTCCATACTATTCAAGTCAATGGGGTCCATCAACTGTTTGGTTACCCATATTCTTTAAATATATATTCTTTTGTGTTCAGCAGAAACAATTCATACAGGTTTGGAACAACTTGAGGGTGAGTAAGTGATGACAGAATTTTCCTTTTTGGGGTGAACTATTCCTTTAATATCAAAATCTGAATGTGTTTCTATTTGTGAGTTGCTTCCTAGGTAGAGCATTAAAAATCAGTTCAAAGACGATTTGGATGCTACCTATATAGGCAATAGACAACATGGGAGCTCATTAGATTTTGAAACAAAGCTATAGTGAACGCTGGGCTAATTAATGCCATATAATAAACTGAAACTCTGTGCAGTTAAATGCAATTTTATGAACTAGAGATCTCTTATGTTTAATAAATGTGACATGTCACTAATAAGTTCTTTATCAAGCAGGCTGTACGTGCCTTCAGGGAGATGTAGTCATAGGCCTGGTTGTCAGGTGGGATTCCGTTGGTAAGAGCTGGAGGTGGCGATGGAAAGTCCAATGAGGACGTTCTGTCCTCTGTCTGTACTGCTTTAGTGCTGGTTGTATTGGAGCCTTCAACACAAACACAAACATGTTACAAAATACATAGATTACTGGCACAAACACATACATTCATTATATATAATAATACTATTCCATTCAAGGCCCTTCAGTCCTTACAACATCTCTTCAAACACTCTCATTTCTAATCCATAGAACCACTGTAAAACAAAGCTGAAACCCATGGGAATATACAGTAATCGCCATAGGAATATGTTTGTTATGGAGTCATTCCTTGTCTACTAGTAGTAGTTATGGACTGAATGTTTAAAGGGGTGGTTCAGGATTTTGGACATCGGACCTCATTTCCAAGTTAGCCTGGGTGTTATTTATCAGTGGAGACAGTTTTCAAAAATTTTAATCCAGTCCTTCCAGTTGCATAGTTCGCCGGTGTTAGGCTAGTGCGAGTCAACGGTATCTGCTAGCCTGCCATTAAAAACAGTTTTACCCACTCCACAGTACACCAAAAGCAAATAAATTATAACACCAGATTATCGATGTAAATGTCTGTTGAGAAAATAATGTTAGAAATCAAACTACTCTTGCATCTCAATGATCCCATTACATTTACAGGAACTAGTTTCTCAGCAGCGGCGGAATTTTACTTTGCTCCGGTTAGTAGTACTGCGCCGAAAAGAAAACAGAACAGAAGCGCACTACAGTCGGGAACTCTAGCTAGCTAGTAGTAGCCTTGAACAACGATATTGAAACATTCGATAGTAAACGGAGGAATTGGCAACATTGTGATACTCTGCTTCTGTAGTGAGTGTCAGCGGCAGGTAAATACACTTGCGTGATTGTCATGTGGACCGGCTCTCTCGGTTGCTAACTTAATATCACTCCGCCGCTGCTGTAGACTGTGCTAATAAATACAGGGAACAAAGTATAACTATTGCAATGCGATGAAAGGGTAGTTTGATTTCTAACATTATTCTCTCAACAGACATTTACATCGATAATCTGGCGTTATAATTTATTTGCTTTTGGTGTACTGTGGAGTGGGTAAAACTGTTTTTAATGGCAGGCTAGCAGATACCGTTGACTTGCGCAAGCCTAACACCGGCGAACTATGCAACTGGAAGGACTGGATGAAAAATTTGAAAACTGTCTCCACTGATAAATAACACCCAGGCTAACTTGGAAATGAGGTCCGATGTCCAAAATCCTGAACCACCCCTTTAAGTGTCCTGGGAGGAAGGAGAATAGTACAGTTGTGTAATTAGACTTAAATGAGCCTATCAATAAACGCTGATCTACCTTTCCGTTTGCTGCCATTCTCTACTTCTTTTCTGGAAGAAGTTTTAAGCATCCTGTTAGCGTAGATATTACGAGTATCCAGCTCCTTTTCTTTCTCCTGAAATAAGATGCAAAAAATGAACATGGTGTGATGGGTTTGCGATTAAATTAATAAACATCTAACGCTGGATACAGCTTGTGGGTGTACAGTAAGTACAGTATTTGGTACCTTTAGTTTAGTGCAGAGTTTCTCTACTTCCTTCTGTAGGGCGTTAACTTCCTGTTGTGCATCGTGAGTTCTCCTCCTCTCATTAGCTAGCTGCCTTTGAAAGCTCCCACTACTCAGCTCCATGTTCTTCTCCAATTCCTGATGATACACACACAAACATTGACATAAACACATACTGACAGCGTGTTCCTTACAGGATGAAGTCATTCCAGTCATAACTCTTAAAAGGAATTTATTTGTAGGAAAATAAGAAACCAGGGCAATATTCAATCTTGATCATAGTCATACTAATATTTTTATAAATTTCAATTCATAAAAATTGCCAATTTACATTTTTTAAATTATACATTTGAAAATGTTTTATTTATTTGAATATTATACAACTATTCAAATAATTATATAATATAAAAAAATATTATTTATTACAGAAATATAAAAAACATGTTCTCATCAAAGTTTTGTCAAAGTAAAATCAGTTAGCATTATATGAATGTAAAAAATATATATAATTATATATTTTTATAATTATACAAGAAAATTCATAAATAATAACATAGCTGATTGGTTTGTAATTTTTCATCTACTTTGTAGATAATTTGACCTAGCTAAGTTGACAAAAAGTTGACAAGAAGAATTCACAACCAAATGTTTAAGTTTGCAAGGCATACAAATGCATTTACATGATCAAAACATGTAAGATATAGCGCTAGCCCAACAAGTGACAGTTTGCCCCGGAACAGCTAGCCATCCTTATTGTTGAGCCCTGCAATGTTGCTTTCTTGTAATCTATGTATATGAACATATTTCTTGTAATATGTTTTTTTTTTACCTTTACTCTGCGTTCACTTTCTTGTAATTTGCCTTGAGCGTACATCAGTTTCCGTGACAGTTCCTCCCTCTCTCCAAGATTCTGGTCATCTGCAAGTTGCTGCAGTTTCTGAAGCTGGCTGCGACAGCGCTGGAGCTGGACGTCCGTTTCCCTGAGGCCGCGTTCAGCTGTGCGCTGGTTCTCCTGACTGCGTCGCAGCCTCTCGCGGAGAACGTGAGTCTCATTGTTGTGACGAGACAGCAGCTGCGAGATCTCGCTCTCGGTGTCATCGTAGCGATTCAGAGCTTTCTCTTGCCGCAGCTGTAGCTGTCGCAGTAAACGGTTCTCGCGCTGCAGCTTGTCTGCATGCAGCCTCAGCTCAGACAATGCATTCTTCAACTCGTTGATCTTTAGCAGACGTGCAGAAAGCATGCGCTTGGTGACGGGGTCCACTTCTTTGGATGGAGCGTCTTTACTCAAACTTTGTGATCGGATGCCTCCTGATTGCTGCTGAGGATGATGGGGTGGGAGACGGCGTGACACACCTTTATGCACACCTGAAAAGAAGTACACATAAGTAAATAAGGGCTAAAAAAAACCACACACACAAATATGTGCAGTTATTACCATATATCTGAATAGATACATACATGAACATATTAAAATTATATATAAAAAAATGTAATATATTTTACTGTATTTTTGACCTTCAGAAATCATTGTACTCTGCTGATTTGGTGCACAAGTAACAATGTTGAAAACGGTTTGTGCTACTTAATATTTTTGTGGATGCTGATACATGACTCTTTGATGAATAAAAAGTTCAAAAGAACAGCATTTATTTTAAAAAAGACAGTAAAAGTCTTTATTACTTTATTATTTAAGACTTTGGATCATTTTAATGAAACCTTGCTGAATAAAAGTAAACTTAATGTTCACATACTTTTGAATGGTAGTGTACAACCCAACATTCCTATTAATATATTGGCATTGACATTGATTGTGGTAAAACAAATAAAGTAATTTTCTATTCAAATGATGCTTGATGCTAAATATCTCTTGTGCAATCTGCTGGTCGTTATTGGTACTGCAGGACACAACAGTTATTTCCTAAAAGATGCTTACCCTAACACTAACCCTAATATCCAGGTTATATTCCATCAAAAAAAAAAAAAAAATACATTTAGCATAAAGAAACTGAAACCTCTTATAGGACCATTTAGGATATTTTGCAACATGACATTATTTTTATGACAATGAAGCACATTTGGATTTTTTACTAAACGTATTTTTGTGATTATACTTCTCGATGATTTTCATTACTGTAATACAGTATTTTTTCATAAACTAATATATATATATTATATTAAAGTATTTTTTGTTATTATTTTGTACTTGTTTATAGGCATCATATTAAATTAAACTATAAAATAGAATTATTAACTATTATTAATAATTATTATTTATTTTTCTTTTCAGAGTTAATTATGACCTGGCCATGTCCTCGACAGGTTTTGTGAGAAAGCTTTAATTTATAAGAATGCACGACTGAGTATCTTTTGAGTGAGAACATCACACTGCTGCCCATCACTCAGATCAGGATGATTCACAGCAATCAGTGTGTCTCAAAAAAATTAACTGAAAAACAAAAAAAACTGGCCATGCGCTATCAAGATTTAGATGCTGATGGCCTTGATCATCATGTTAATTATGTTACACCTGTAACTAGTGGATAAGAGGACACCTCAGACTAATTTAATGTGCTTGATCTTCTGAAATGCTGATGAATTTGTTCCATTATGTTGCTGGCTTTTAATAAAGTGAGTGCAAAGGAGAGGTAAACAAGGTTTTGCATAAACAGTACTTGAGTTAAATGAACTCCACAAGTACGAAACCTTGCCAGTAATCATTATCCAAACATGATTTGGGATCAATTCAATGAGCATATTGTGCTTCAATGAAACATGTGACTTTATGCTCAAAGTACATTTTATTTATATGTATTATTATATTTTAATTATTATTTTAGTATACACATGGTCCGTTACTTATTTGATCAGTGACTTAAAAATAGTGCAGAATCTTAAATATTTCTTTTTTCTTCTTCCTAGATTTTCAATAGGATTTCAGACTTTTGGATTCCACTGGATGTTTTTGCCTAGTATGTGCGTGTGTATACCTGTTCGATGTAAGGGGCTGCTGGACACTCTCTTAGATTTCCCTTTTCTGTGTGGAGATGGAGAGGCTGACGAGAGCGACCGATCCGAGTGCGAGATGTTTTCATAATCATCCGAGTAGAAAGAGGCACTGCTGCGATCTCCATCCGAACACCGATCGCGGTCTGGGTCTCCAGGCGGCTCTTGTGTTCTGGTTCGCGCATGATCCCCAGCCGAGCTCCCAATGTCTTTCCAGTATTTCTCCTGTTTCCCAGAATGTTGAGGAGATTCCGAGATCTTCGCATCACTTCGGTGAGACAATCGGCTGTGCTCTGATTCCTGATTTTCTGCATGCAAGTCCATGTCTTCCCCTGCAATACAGTTCACAATGATCGAGACAACATCAGACTGAGACTGAAATGAATACGCGCTTCGCTCACAATTAATAAACAGAACACATCCCTTCAAACACACAAATAAAAAAATGCAAATCAGGTTGTGAGTTTGTGTGTGAGCCTTGAGCGAATCGTGACATAAATCCAGACACTAAACACTCAAGCTGTCTGAGAGGCTTCCTCAAGATTGAATCAAGACAACGTCACATTTGTTGCTCATTCACGACAGTAACGTGTTATTAATTCTCAACTTGTACTGTGGTTAGAGATACAATGTCCAACCAGGCGAGCCAAGACACTAACAGATATTATGTATTCAGCCATAAAATATGGTACATTACTTTAGGCATGATCGAGCAAATCTCTAACACCAAGGAACTTAGATATGTGGCTTTAGATTTGTGGTTGCCAGACACTTTCTTACCAAATCATGGCATAAACTGTGTTGTGATGATGGTCTCAAATTGAGTACAAATAAGAAATCACTAAGTGTCACTCAGAACAAAGAGTCAATAGAGCTGGTTATAAGACCTGTGGTGTATCGTCATAAAATAAGCAAGATTTATGACCCGTTTGTAAGGCTACTGATAAGTACTCCTTTTTCTGTCCCTGAAGCTGCAGAATCCTGATATCCTCTCTGGTCTCGGTCACCTTGGAGATTAAGTATGCCCTTTGTAAGCGGCCAATAATATCATTCACTACTTAATGGCATGCTACTAAACACATTCAATTACTGCCTGACCTTTCACCTCACTCTATTTTGGTAAAATGTTTCTAAGGCATCCATTAAGACGTGTCAAAAGTATCTTAGTTTTTGCTAAAAAAAAAAAAGTTGATCTTACATATTTATAATGAACATTAAAAAAATCTGTATAAAGGAAATCTTGAGTTTTATAAGACCTTCACCAAACTTTATCTTTATGAATTTATCTTTAATTAAGATACATTTTTGTCATATTCTGCCACAGACCTATTATTGACTTTAGGTAAGGAATATTATGCAAATGAAAAACTGATACAATAGCACAGAAGCAGAGAGTGTTTTTACACATAAGACATTCATACATTGAGTCAGTCTAATGTTAAAACCCTTTTTAAATTACCAAGGAGGAGCCCATTACACAGTGTTTTCTACATATGTGATAAACTGGCATCAAGCACTGAAACCACCTGCACATGACAGGCCAGTTGGACTTTGAATGGCCTTAGTGACCATCACAACAACAAATGTCATTCAGTTTGGTTGATATTCTTATTAAATTGACTCAAACTTGAGTAAAAAATAACATAAAGTGATTATATAAATATATAGGCTATAATTCAGAAATATATAGCATTCAATTGAGATGAACTTAAAATAATGAAGACAGTATAGGCACTGTTGCCAAATATCATAACAAACGAGCTTTATGAATTCAGAACTTGGGAAATAAGTCCGATTAGTCCAACTACAGGTGTCCATAAACAAAAGGAAGCCGGTCAACATGTCTTTATTTAAAACAAAACAATGTCGGACTGCATCTTAATACGTGTAACGTTATCGTTGTATCAAGGAAGAAGCTGCTGGTGTTTCTTATTTACTTAACTGGTTGTTAGTGTTTTCCGATTGACAAAGGAATAGCAAACCCTGAACCTACACTCCAAGAACGCGCGTGAAATTATCTTAAAAGTACTTAACTTACCAGTTTCTTGTTTTTCAGTCAGTTTCTTCATAACATGGCTCGATTAACGGCTCGCAAACTCGCTAGCCAGCCACATGACGAGCTAGCTGGATTATATCGTGCAACTAGGACAACACACAACACTAAACTGGAGAGACGACACCAAACGATTAGCAAAACCTTATACGATAACGTTACGGTAAAGAGAGAGCGAATGCGGATGTTGGGTCGTCTATCATTTAATCAAGCGTCATCTGAGGTCGATTATGGCGGAGATTGTGAAGAGGAATATGTGCTTTACTGAAGGAGTTGGTGAAATCTCTGAATCCACGCCTCGCCTTCTGCTACTGGACTGGTGTCGCCTCTCCATAGTGACGCCTCTCCATGGCAACGTGCGCGCCCCTGTCACTCCGTCACCACTTGTTGAGCTCGGCTGATATTACACTGACAGACAGACAGGCTTCAGGCGTCGGTAGCAAAACTCCTCAGAAAGACATTCAATAAAGCAAGTCATGAGTCAGACTGGCATTAATAACTGAAAAAATAAGACTATTTTTGTTATAATATTATTTTAGTTAAAATATGTTTATATTTAAAATATACGTTTTCATATTATAGGCCTATTTTTTGCAACAGGAACAATGTTAAAATATTAAATAAAATGGCAAAAAAAACAAAACAAAAAAAAACAGCTTTTGTCCCAGGTACACTTGAACAGTTTTTCAGGTAGCTTACAGGTCGGTTTCTTAAAGCTTCTTGGAGACGTTTCTTTGGATTGATTCTGTCTCAGTTTTTTCCTGTTTCTTCATGTAATCACAGAAAGACTCGATGATGGTGAGATCAGATCTCAGTGTGGAGCATACTGGCTGTTGTCAAACTCCTTGTGCATAACAAAATCTCATTGGATTATTACAATTAATGACAAAAGAAATGTTTGGAGATGTAAATTAATATTTCCTACAGCAAAAAATATAAATAACTGGCTTAAAAACATTTTTTGTGTAAAAATATTAATGTGCCTATAAGACTTTTTGCACGGTACTATATATAAAAAAAAATTATATAAATTTATATATAGGCCTATTACACACACACACACACACACACACACACACACACACACAGTGTGTGCGTGCGTGCGTGCGTGCGTGCGTGTGTGTGTGTGTGTGTGTGTGTGTGTGTGTAATAGGCCTATATATAAATTTATATAATAATATTTTGCCACACTGCTGTTGCCTTTCTTCCCACAACACTGGGTTGCAAACACATGGTGGCAACAATAGGCTATAACAGTGTTCCTATAGGCCTATTTCCTCATATAGCCTAATGAAATTACAATATTGACTTGGCAGCAACATCCCTATGATGACAATAATATTTATGTTAACTTGTTATCATGTTCTTGACATGATAATCCCCTACGACGGATTAATGATAACAAGGATAGGCTTCGTTTTTTTAGGAGATTAAAACTACATTTCCCATGATTCCCTTCTTGAGCTGGAGCTGAGCTCTGCTCTCCCGACGGTGGAGTGAAGTGCACTGATGGAGCGCGAGCGGCTTTATTATAACACACTGGGCGGGCTCACTCACTTTGATTTCAAAGGGTGAAGTTGACGTCACCGCAGGTTCAAAGAAGTCTATAGAACGAGAGAACGCAACATTAACCAGCCTTCATTCTTTTTCGAGAGGGCAAGTGAGGATTAGGATGGTCATCAGAGTGTATATCGCCTCCTCGTCCGGGTCTGTCGCGGTGAGTAACATGTTTACATCGCGCATTTAAGAGTTGCATGTTGTAAAACTGGCTTCTAGGAATAATGTCAAACAACAGTTCATTTTTATTCTGTGATCTGTGCTGTTTTTTTAATCTATTTCATATAATAACTATTGAAATAAATAATGTATGACAGATGTAAGAATATATTACAGATTTAAATGAATAACTCTGCTGCTGCGTGTGATACATTTATGGCACTCAATTAAGGGTTTTATGTGCACATGAGTTATATATGCATATGTCAACAACAACAAGACATTTTTGACGTTTATTTTCAAGTAAGCCCCGCTGACTTTATGAACTTAGCCCATCATGGGAAACTCTTGCAGGTGACATGGTACAGTACTTAAGTCAAATGGCATTACCACGGTAATTATGTAAACCATTGAACGTATTATTCATGTGCAATGGTAACATGGTTCTCTAAAAACAAGGTGTTACACTGTGGTACATTTTTGTATTTTATTATTGTCAAGTGCACACCATTAAATACCTCTTGTCCACTTTATAGCTGAAAGCTCGAGGTGTGCCTGTTTTCAAGGCACACAGTGCAGAACATTCTGGATTGACATGACTTATTATGAATCTAAAATGGATTTCATTACATAATCAGCTATATGTTTAGCAACGATTTCTATCAAGTGTTTTTTAATCTATCTAATGGTTATAAGATGTGGTTTATGTTTTATTTAAGATAATCCAAAGCTGTTGTCCACCTCTGCACACTGAAACCAGTCATAAAGCAGAGGTTGGACAAAGTTCATGTTTACAATACAAACCAACCCACTGCCAACTCCAATGCCATGATCGCATGGCGTGCAGATCAGCTCGGTTTTAATCGCTCTGTTATGCAGCCTGCAGGAAAAGCATGAGAAATATCCTGATTCATTCAGCGCAGGGATTATATTTCAGCCTTTTAGCCGGTTGCTCCAGTGACATTGATTTTTAGTTCTTTAAATGAGGAGATCACAGTCTCTGAACAGAGATTGTGAGGAAGGATGTGCAATTTTATTAGTTTTTTCCTGTATTTAATGTCATTCATTTGGTGTTTGATGGTTATCAAACGATGTTTGTAAAACGAGTCACTGTGTATTTGACAGCTCTGATATGGAGATGAAGCGTGTGTTTTTTGATGTTCGCAGACAGATAGGCAAGTACTTACAGCATTGTAACCTAATAGTGCCAGAATGAGGCAATAGCCTAAATGAGTTATGCACTGATTTCCGCTGTCTCCTTATTTCTACAAGACCCGGATTGTTTACCCAAAAAGAGCTATTTTTAAGTCTCCATGTTCTCAGCACACACTGCTCTCATATAGGCAAACATCTCTTTCATGCTCTCGCTCTTCTGTAGAAACAAGATGATCATTAGAAAAGAAAAGTGAAATATGCCAGTTGAACTGGTGTGTGTGTGTGTGTGTGTGTGTTCACTAAGATTACAAATGTGTTTGTTATATAACATTTGTTTTGTGTCAAAAGGATGTTTGTGTGATGTGAGTGATGGTTGATGAAACCAATCTGTACCTAAAGAGGATTTTCGGTCTGTGCAGTGCACTGTTTAAATTACAGCAGATTTTGAGAGTGATTTTTTTCACGTTTAGCTACACAAACACACCCTGATTCACATTATCTCTCATAAGCTTTGGTCAGAAGGGGATTATAAAGGTCACACCCCTGACTAACCTTTTCCACTCGTTACACTCATCCACCTCCAACCATTGCACTTTGCATGCATGCGAAGGACTGAGAGCATTCACCGAGTGATTTTCAGTCAGCTAAGCTTAGTGGTTAGATGGGTTCGACAGTGATACAGGCTCAGTAAGTGTGTTAAGAAAGTCTGAGTGGTAAGATTGCATTCAGCTCATTGATTGAGAACAGAATGACACTCTCAACCTCATGGGATTTATCTTTCTCTAAAAGTGCACTTTTTCCCTCAATAAAAAGTTTTTCACTGAAAACATTATATGTACTTTTGAAAAATATGTTTGATGATGTACATTCAGATAAGGTTAAGAACTGAATGGAGCAGGCCGCCTCATGATCATATGACTAGCCAAATGCTGTTCATTTAAGCTGCGTTCAAGTCATGTCGTTATTACCGTGATTTCGAGATGAAAACTCACGACGTTCCACTCGGAGCGTCAGGTGGTCAGGTGAGGTCAGGTGGTACAAGTTGTAATTACGAGATTACGAGGATGTGAACGCTAAAAAGTTAAAAAACGCAAAAAAAAAATGTACACATTAATAATGTTGACTTGGCAACTAACTGAAATAAACACGTTTAAGATGAAGTACCAAATGACAAAAACTATAACTGAAATAAAGTTACAATAAAATAACACTTATTATTTTTTATGTGTATATAAAAATATCATAAGCAAAAGTTCTGAATTTCCGAATATATCAGAATGACTTTGAATTGGCCGTAGTCAAGAGTCAGCACGATATTATAAAAAAAGGACACGATTGTGAAGGATATTGCTTATATACAACAATTCAGTATGTAACATAAGTGAATATTAAGTAACTTACATTTTAGATGCAATTTTGCCTGTTACTTTGTCTGTTTTTGATCCATCATAGCTCCAAACAAAACGGTTGAACAAATGATTCAAAGACTCGCTCGTAAAGACAGATTACTTTTTTAAAGCATTTTTAAACAAATCAGTTGAATTAATAAATGTCTCACTCATAATTTAGTCAGTCACTTGCTGGCCACCAACTGTAACTTGCAGAAAGAGTCAGAAGAAGAGAGGTCTTGATCATAGATATGTATAGATTCCACATTTGTGCCCTCCATCCAGTCAGCGTGTTGTCACTCATAGTAAGAATCAATGATGCCACAACATCGTGCAGATTCTGGATGTGAAACCGCCAAGAGTTAAATTCCCGAAGAATTAGGATAACCTTTCACAGGTGAGAATGTGTTGGTTTGTGTTTTTGTATTCACTCAATATTACAGGTTTTTACTATGGTACTTTTAATATTTTTACTTTTACTATGGGAAATGTTGTGTTTTTAATGTTGTGTTACCTGACACCTTCGTCTTGTTGTGTTAGTTCAGCAAAATCATCTGCTGATTGCAGATATAGATATTCATACATGTGTCTAATTACGGTTGTAGACGCCCAGTCAACTTGCTCTCAAATGTTCACGGACCGACTTTGATCAGTACAATATGGTAGACAGATTACATTGTGGGCCATAGAAGTAGCGCTTATATAGCCTTGTGGTGCTAATTAGGCATCTATGTATATATATAGTGCCTATATATCTAGACAGCATTTACAAAACACACAATTCCTGATTATTTATTAACAGGTTGTGGCAGAAAGAGGTTCTTAAAATAAATCATATGGACAGCGAATGTCTATGTCTTCAGTCTTTTGTTTTGTGGATAAATCAATAGCTGCATTGTGTGACTGTGCTGGGTTGACACAAGGCTAGAGCTGCTATTGTCTCTGTTTATCAGGGCTGGAGTTTGCAATAGTTTTTTTAAAAGCACAGACAGGGCTTAATAGAGAGCTGCTCTAACTTTTCTTTCTTTTTCTTTATGTGTATGTGTGAGAGATATTTGATTCGCTTATCAATGTATCAAATGAATCTAAACAGCTCTGCATGCAGTGCCCAGCAACACGGCCTGCAAAGTCAGCAGAGAAAGAGAGAGAAAGAGACAAAGAGGCAAAGGGAAGGCAAGTCGAGGTAAGGCAGGGGACTTTTTGTACTCCATCTGTCCTCCTCCACAATAAGGACACATCCAAAAACTCTCTCTCTCTCTCTCTCTCTCTCTCTGGACAGCACACTTTGATACTGCCAAACTATGGTGTGTAGGTGTGTGTTTTTGTAAGTCACTCCCTCTCATGCAGCTGTTGAAACTAGGCCTCTCATATAGTTAGGTGCTCAGATGGAAAATGTGTCAGTCCTGGAGCCTGGTGAACAATGAAAATTGGTAACCGAAAAAAGTTAATATTTTAATTAAATATTAACAATTCACCCACAATATTTTTATATTGTTAGTATTTAATATTGCTGAATACTAACAATATATTTTTTTGGGGTTATCTAGTAAAAAAAAAAAAAAAAATTACAGGTAGGGATAATGTATATACCATCAGCTAAAGGATTACATAGCTAATCCATTATCTGGAAATTTAGGACAATAGCAAGCTAGCTTTGAAATATAACATCAGAGTGTTTCCAAAGCCACTCCTCCTTCAAAACGCATGAACGCACAAAGCAGAGTCTGTAAAGCATCATGAGAGACGGCGTTAAAGGGTAACTAAACACTAATACAACTTTTTTTAGTTAATGATCTATAAGAATGGAGCTTCATAAATGCTGTTCATTGATTCCAGTACATTTTTTGACATTTGGGTTTAAAGTGTTTTAATTCTACAATACAGGTCCTTCTCAAAAAATTAGCATATTGTGATAAAGTTAATTATTTTCCATAATGTAATGATAAAAATTAAACTTTCATATATTTTTGATTCATTGCACACCAACTGAAATATTTCAGGTCTTTTATTGTTTTAATACTGATGATTTT
The DNA here is from genome assembly GCA_026230005.1 of Gila orcuttii. NCBI lineage: Eukaryota > Metazoa > Chordata > Actinopteri > Cypriniformes > Leuciscidae > Gila > Gila orcuttii. The sequence goes on along the minus strand of JAPDVR010000021.1, from coordinate 14,378,367 downwards.
GGCGTACAGCTCATGAAAACCCAAAATTCCTGTCTCAAAAAATTAGCATATCATGAAAAGGTTCTCTAAACGAGCAATTAACCTAATCATCTGAATCAACTAATTAACTCTAAACACCTGCAAAAGATTCCTGAGGCTTTTAAAAACTCCCAGCCTGTTTCATTACTCAAAACCGCAATCATGGGTAAGACTGCCGACCTGACTGCTGTCCAGAAGGCCATCATTGACACCCTCAGGCAAGAGGGTAAGACACAGAAAGAAATTTCTAAACAAATAGGCTGTTCCCAGAGTGCTGTATCAAGGCACCTCAGTGGGAAGTCTGTGGGAAGGAAAAAGTGTGGCAAAAAACGCTGCACAACGAGAAGAGGTGACCGGACCCTGAGGAAGATTGTGGAGAAGGACCGATTCCAGACCTTGGGGGACCTGCGGAAGCAGTGGACTGAGTCTGGAGTAGAAACATCCAGAGCCACCGTGCACAGGCGTGTGCAGGAAATGGGCTACAGGTGCCGCATTCCCCAGGTCAAGCCACTTTTGAACCAGAAACAGCGGCAGAAGCGCCTGACCTGGGCTACAGAGAAGCAGCACTGGACTGTTGCTCAGTTTTGCATGTCATTCGGAAATCAAGGTGCCAGAGTCTGGAGGAAGACTGGGGAGAAGGAAATGCCAAAATGCCTGAAGTCCAGTGTCAAGTACCCACAGTCAGTGATGGTCTGGGGTGCCATGTCAGCTGCTGGTGTTGGTCCACTGTGTTTTATCAAGGGCAGGGTCAATGCTGCTAGCTATCAGGAGATTTTGGAGAACTTCATGCTTCCATCTGCTGAAAAGCTTTATGGAGATGAAGATTTCATTTTTCAGCACGACCTGGCACCTGCTCACAGTGCCAAAACCACTGGTAAATGGTTTACTGACCATGGTATTACTGTGCTCAATTGGCCTGCCAACTCTCCTGACCTGAACCCATAGAGAATCTGTGGGATATTGTGAAGAGAAAGTTGAGAGACGCAAGACCCAACACTCTGGATGAGCTTAAGGCCGCTATTGAAGCATCCTGGGCCTCCATAACACCTCAGCAGTGCCACAGGCTGATTGCCTCCATGCCACGCCGCAATTTCTTTCTGTGTCTTACCCTCTTGCATGAGGGTGTCAATGATGGCCTTCTGGACAGCAGTCAGGTCGGCAGTCTTACCCATGATTGCGGTTTTGAGTAATTAAACAGGCTGGGAGTTTTTAAAAGCCTCAGGAATCTTTTGCAGGTGTTTAGAGTTAATTAGTTGATTCAGATGATTAGGTTAATAGCTCGTTTAGAGAACCTTTTCATGATATGCTAATTTTTTGAGATAGGAATTTGGGGTTTTCATGAGCTGTATGCCAAAATCATCAGTATTAAAACAATAAAAGACCTGAATTATTTCAGTTGGTGTGCAATGAATCTAAAATATATGAAAGTTTAATTTTTATCATTACATTATGGAAAATAATTAACTTTATCACAATATGCTAATTTTTTTAGAAGGACCTGTATGGTTTAAAAACGTCTGAGTGCTGCCCTCTTCAGGTTGAACGGTGGCTACTGCAGTTGAATTTTCCTATTGGTGGTTGCGGTGGTTTGTGACATAGCGGTTGCAGGTGACGTAGGCAGGTTCCATACAGAGAGATGAGTCTCAGGTGCACGCCCCCCTCTGCTGGGCTCTGCCCACTTTTCCAGCATTTTTCAAATATTGCCAGTGGGTGGAGTCAGGCTCTGACCAGGGGTTTAGTTACCCTTTAAACTACCTCGTGTCTCAAATCACATAACATTGCAATAATAATGAACGTAAACACAGAGATCTTACTTGTACCACATGACTGCGGCAGATTAATTTCGGTGTTGATAGTATTGACATAGAAATGCATAAATCCGTAGACTAGATCCGGTAGAATGACACGGGTTGCCATCTTGTACACAGTTATGACATGGACTGAAGGCAGCATAAGCTCGTTGTTTTGGTTCAGGAGGAACTGTAAAAGGTGGCTGCTGTTTGTTAATGGCACCCGGTGACTGTGGCTGTGTCCAAAAACACCGCCTATACCTTTAAATAGGACACTATTTTAGCGGACAATCATCTTTAGTGTTCAGAACCATAGTGGACTTTATCGAGTGCACCAATTCACCCATAATGCACTTCCAAATAACGAGTGTACAACCGATGTACACTCAACGACTACAGAATACCCATAATGCACTGTGAGGGTCGCACTGAATGAATTCCCGTGTCTGACCAGAAAATAGCGCCCGCAGCTGAATCATCCATCTATTTTCTGAACCTCTGGTCCAATGTGGGTGCAGCGTAATATCATACGCGTATAAATTCCTTTTTAATTCGATTATTATATTGTTTAATTAAGTGTTGTACATAGTTTCCATGACAGAGTTCAAGATTAATGTTTTCTTTACTACTGCAGCTGCCAATTTGCTAAGTTTCATATAATTATTAAACAACAAGCACAAACTATGCAAAAGCAGCATAGGGGACGATTTCAAAAACAGCTTGTGTGTCTACAACTCTGCATAGACTTACAGAACACGCTGATGACAAGGTATGGAAATACATGTGTTGTTGACAGACAGGTAGGACATCGTATCATTGTATTTGGACCCATTGGACAAAAATGTTTTGGTCCTGAGCCTTGCACAGAAGATATATGTACACTTCTATTGTTGATTGCTATCAGGATGTGAAGACAGTTGTTGTAGACAGATAGATGAAGAAGATCAGGATAAGTTAAAATGCAAAGTTTAATAAACATCCACCGGGCGGATACAGACAAGTGCTAACGGAGTGCTAACCGGACAAACAGAGAGATGGTGAGGAACTAATATACACATGGTGATAACCTAAATGACGAACAGCTGTGATGATTAGTGTCCAAGGGAACTGATAATTGGCAGGAAAACTCAAACAAAGGAACACATGTAATGAATGAAAACAAACTAAAAGTCCATGAAAACTGAAACTTCCTGAACACAACAGACATATCTTGACAATAACAAAAAGTGTTAATAAAAAAATCGCATACCCTACCTTGGTGTGTGTGTTTAAATATTTATGGGTGTACACTCATTTGTATGTTAAAGGGAGAGTTAAAGCTATAAATGGACATTCGGTCATTAGAATGTTTTTTTTTTTTTTTTTTTTTTTACTAAATATATTTTTAATAATACCGTTCAGTTTTATAGCTTTTTAAATGTTAAAACTGATGCATTAATTCAAGTCTACTGTGTTATTATAAGGAAGGGTTTTTTAAAAGTAATGTTATTCTTTTGGAAGTGTTTTCATCTCTGTGTGCCTATTCTTAATGCACTCATTAACTGAGTGCTAGGAATTCAAAAAAATACATGTTTATTCTTTGGAAAGTCCACTTTTGGCATTGTTGCACTGGAATGAACCTATTGAGTTTTTAAACATAGTACAAAGGCAGTCAGTGAGTTCAGATGGTGACAGACAGGTGAGTAAGATAAGGACAAAATATTTATTTAATGTTAATGGGGAAGGATTCAGAACCTAACACAGGATTCCAGACAAAGAACAGATATATAACAAATATATATAGGACACTCACAACAAGCACAATGACACACACACAAAGTATTTCATTGTTTTTTGTGTTAAATTTGATTTGCTTTAAATGTTTTATGGAAAATATTTTTAAGGTGTGTACATTTTTTCCATTTACTTTCAAATGAATCCCTCTTTGTCGATCAATACTCTCCTCCTACATCTGGCTAATGGGAATGTCCATCTGTGTGTTTTTAGAATAGACAAATGAACACGTATGCACACAAAAATGTATAACTATACTGTAAGTGTAAACCCTGTTATATTAAAAATGTTTCAAGGCTGACAATTACGATGATGATCAGTCCAAAAATGGTCATTAATGGACCAATTTATAGGTGATAAATGTAAAAATGCTAAATGGCTAATATTCAAATGAATACATTAAAAAAATAATATTATCACATTTCAATTTTACTTTATTAAAATACATTTTGCATGACACACAGCCAGAGTTAAATGTGTCAAATAATGTGACAAGTTTAGTATCTAGAGTAGTAACTCTTGCAGAGTTTCCTTAAGATTACACCACTTCCCAATTTTGAATAATTACTCAAATAAATATTCATGCATATGCACAAATACTCATAAATGCTCATACTCAAGTTCTAATTTGAGAGTAGCCCTAATAATCTTAATAACAGATCATTCAAGAACTACCACAGATCATCATTGACCGAAGAACTTCACTGTGTGATTCCTCAGGTGAAGAAACACCAGCAAGCCATCGTGGGATTTTTGGAGGCCAACCGGATCAGCTTTGAGGAGGTTGACATCACTATGCTGGAGGATCAGAGGTTCTGGATGTACCGGAACATTCCTGAGGAGAAACGACCTGAAAAGGGCAATCCTCTCCCCCCTCAGATCTTCAATGGAGACGACTACTGCGGCGTGAGTCCGCCTCACATGTGCCATTCTTTTGACTAAAAAAATCAATATGCTTGATATGTCAAACACTGGATAGGTGATGTAACCTCTCCCCTTAAAACATCATTAACTTGTTCAAAGATTAACCAATGATCTTCTATCAGAAGCTAATTTATTGTTAGATAGATACTCGCACACTGGTTATATCTTCATCCATATACTACAGACCTTAATTCATATGGTATTAATTGGCTTAGTAAAATGTCTCAGGGATTTGGAGGGGTGTGCTGAAGTAATACCATTCTTTCTCTCAAACAGTTAAATCAATGATAAGCTAAGCTCTCTGTCTGGCCAGTCAATACATGTAAACAGAAATCCATGGTGTAAACTGTGCAGCACTGCTCTCTTTTCCAACCAGTTACATTCTAGTGTAGTATTTACTGTGTTTTCTCTAGCCAATCACATTAAAGGATGAGATGTCTTATATAAGGTAGTGAAAAAAGGTTCTTACAAAGTAAAAAAAAATTGCCATACATGGCTGAAGTATCAGAAAGACGTTTATGAGTTTGAATCTTAAATTAGAAATTATTCATCACTCAACGCATGAGTCAAGGTAAGGTTTGTGTATTTTGTGAATGACTCATGGCAGTAATGGCTGGATTTTGCTGAGTGCCCAAATGATCTAATCTCACAATAATCCTGATTATTCTCAGACTCCGCCCCCAGCACCTCTTTTAGCGAATCAGAACAGTAGATCAGTTTCCTTCACAACATGTCACAGCGATTAACTGTTTGACATAAATAGAGGGCAAGACACATTTGACACTTCCAGTAGGTTTTACATTTAGAGCTATAGTAATTTTTTTTTAAAAGGAATATATTAAGAAAACTATATATATATAATTTCATGTCAATGGATGTTTAATGCCATATTTAAAATCAGAAGGTTTACTTTGATGTTTTGGGGATATCCAATTTTAAAGGCAAATAGTGCAATAAACACAGTTGCTTTTGCTATTAACTCTACTGTCATTATCATTCGATTATTTTTCAGGATTACGAAGATTTCTTCCAGTCTAAAGAGACGAACACAGTGTTCTCATTCCTCCGGTTGCCCTCTGTAAAGGTACAAACACACTCCCACCTGTCTTTACATCAATTCACTGTCCAGTAAAAAAATGTAAACATTCTTAAAACAAAATAGATATAAACATAATAGATATTTTTACAGGACAGCCACACAACTTACTGATTATTAGGATGATTTTTTTTTGTATGTCATATAGTTCATGAGTTTACTGGCAATACTCAATTAGATGAACATCTAATTGAATTAAATTCTCTTCTCTGCAGGACTCTGAATCCTGAACCATGTCATTGACATTTCCATAGACTGAAACACTGTGGTTTTGCCTCTTTCTCCTGTGATGTAACTCTTGTCCCCTGGTCTGAAGCCCTCACTGCCAGCGATGCATTCTGCCAAAACACTTGCTGCCCTCCAGCCCAGCTATTCCTAAGAAACTTCTGTCTGTTCAAACACATACACAGGGTGGTTACAAATGTTTTCTATGGCCTAATTAATTATTTATATGTTATGTTTGGTTTCGTTTTTGTACGTGTTGCATGAAAAGCCTACTCTTCTTTTTTAAATTGGATATAAGGATGGAAGTGAACTTGTTTGTGTCTGTGTGCGTGTAAGACATATGTTGTTGTAATCAACACACACAAAAATCATGAGTATGCAAGGTTGCATGTACAAGTCTCTTGTAAATCGTTCTTTGTTAAGGAGCTCAGACAAATGGCCAAAAGGAAATGTAGGGATACAGCAAAAGAATCAGGTAATGTTTTCTTTTCCATTGGCTTTGATCTGTTTGCAAAAAGAATTTCAGACCAGAAGCCAATACAGGAAATAGAATCCTGACCAGCATTAAGATCTCAGTGTAACAGTACTGATCTGAGCTCAGTGTTTCCATGCACCGCAATGGCTTTTCAGGGCTTCTCTGAGTAAAACTGGTCCTGAATCAGTATTTGAACACTTTATGATTTATTATCAGAATTTCAGATCTCATTCCTACAGCCTTTTGTTCCTTCTGGTGGGAAAAAAGAACTTGTGTCTTGTTTGAGGTTATCCAAGTCTTTCCTCTTTAATGTGTTTTTCTTCTCAGGGGTATAGTAGCATGAACAACACTGTGATGCCTCAACTTTTAGCTCAGCTGTTTATGTAGCTTATATATTCACTTATATCACAGAGTGCTGGGGAGAATATTGTAATATTGCTTGTACAAACTACTGCTATTCTCCTCCGAAACCCCCCAAAACAAAACACAGACACTTTCCCATACCTACTTTCTCTGCATTTTCATTTACTATTCATTATGATGTTCACTTCCTGCTCTGCTCCTCCCACCCTGTCATTAAATGATTCCACATGAATGAGCACTGCATTTATGTTTACACAGACATAAACACACCATTCTCAGGACACAATTACATTTTATGCCCATTTTGTCTTACACACACATGCGCACACACACACACACATTCTGTAAAATGGAGTCATTCCTTTATATGTACTGTTACTGTTGTTTACTTTCATAATATAAATGATTACATTTATCTAATTTGTAATAAAGTATATTCAAAAGCTGATGGTTTCTTGTGTTTCTCAGCACAGTGGCCCCACAATGCATTTTGACACTTAAAAATATTGCATACAAAACAAAATATCAAACAAAGAGGCATTCTATATTTAAAACAAATATTTGTTTTTAAATTTTAAATTCTGGTAACACTTTACAATAAGGTTCATTAGTTAACATTAGTTAATGTATGAACTAACCATGAGCAATACATTTGTTACTGCATTTGTTGATCTTTGTTAATGTTATTTAATAAAAATACAGCTGTTCATTGTCAGTTCATGTTAGTTCACAGTGCATTAACTAATGTGAACAAGATTTTAATAAAGTATTAGTAAATGTTGAAATTAACATTAACAAAGATGTATAAATGCTGTATAAGTGCAGTTCATTATTAGTTCATGCTAACTAATGAACCTTATTGTAAAGTGTTACCTAAATTATTTTATTTATAATTTAAATAAATTGTTTAGCATAATATGAGTGTTGTCCTGGATTAATTGTTTAAATACTTCTATAAGCTATTGTCATAGTATAATATGGATGGACTGCATAACCTTTAAAAAAACTACTGGAACACTCAAGATATCCCAACATGCCTTTGAATGTGTCAGTTTTGCTTTAGCTAATATAAGCGGTTTATGTAGGGAGCGTGAGAAAATATGGTTCCGCTATAAATAGATACAGATGTTTGCTACTCATGAATTGAATACTATTAAAAATGGATACAGTGTTCAAACAACTAAACATTTTTGACATACAGGAAAGATGTCTTCAGCAGTCTTCATCGGGTCGGCCAAATATTGCTTGATCTCAAAATAATTAAATATGCATAAACAATTATATATAAGGATCATTTTAAATTAGGAAGCTAAAGTTCAGCTAAAACGATTCCCTCCCAGAATAAACTGCATTTACATGTCCAATCTGTGTTGCCATGACTTACTAATTATATAATTAAGAGGAAAAACTCATGGCCACTGAATTATAGTAATAATAGATTTAACACTGCTTCCTAGTGGACAAATAGGGAAGTTGCTCATCTTTCCTCCAAAATGTGATGAGATAACCCTTGTAGATACAAAATTTAGTAAAGAAACACTTGATAGAAAATCTTCTTTCTTTTTGTTTTACATTTAATGGTGCAAAATATGTATTTCCTTAACATATAAAATCTCTATTAAAAATGCAAGGATTTAGTGCAGTGTGCCCATAGTAGCTCAGAGTTTGAAGAATGTCTCTGCTTTCCCATCCTCCACTGCATCAAAAAACTTCTGATAGTCCTATGAACACAAACACAGAATATGCTTATATATAATATATATGTATATACTATACTTTTTAATGGTTTTCACAAACAAAAATGTGTCTTTGAAAGAATAAGACATGAACGCCTCAGGAGCTGATTTTTAAAGCATTTGCTCAGGCATTAGTGGTAAAGTCCACCCAGACACACTGCATGTCTGGAATCTGAGCTGTGTGATTTTTTGCTCATTTGTGAGCGGCATGCGCTGTTCTGAGCATCATAAGAGAATGTCAAGATGTTCCCCAGGGCGGCAGACGATCACAAAAAAATCACTGGTGCACTTCAAGCAATGGAAACAACTATAATCGATGGGAGTGTTTTAAAGGGTGTGTTTTTGTTTAGAAGAAAGTGAACAAGCCTGACAGGTCTCATGTGTCTATATGCAAAGGCTTTTGTTTTAAGTGTTGTTTGTGCAACAAGATTAATAGCCTTAATATACACTACAAAAACTTGTTTTGTATCTCCCAGTTACTGACTCAGTGGTTCAAAACACTTATTGCAAAACCCATGCAAGTATTTGTTTAGAATATTTCCACGTTTTTAATGCTTTATTACAGGACATAGCCTGCCCTTTGTGTGCTCTTCTTAATAACTGTAAAAGTGTCATTCTCTGGAAATATTTTATTTATGTTCCCATGACTTAGAACTGATATAATTAACAGAAAAGCTCATTAATACTGAACTTAGTCACATTATTTGATAGATTTAACACTGTTTAATGTGTAATACAGAATATTTTTTTCAAATGAAAATATTTTCTTTCTAAACGTTCATCTGAATGATTGTAATGATATTAAAATGAAAATATGAATGCACATTAAAATATTAATTTATTTTTATCATGACATCAATTGTCATTTTTAAAGATAACATAGCAATGAAGGTCTAATATAACACTTCTGCAAACTATAAGAAATAACAAATAATGATAAATTGGTTCAGACTGTTTAAAAGAAATCGCTTCTGTAAAAGTGTAGCAGATGTGTGCAGACGTGTGGTGACCGTCTAAAGCTTCAAATCAAAAATCAAATCAATTGACCATTTCCTTCGAGGTTGGTTTGATGCAGTTAAAATAGAGAGTACTTTCTGTCCCTTGATATACAGGCCAGTATCAAAAACAAGATAGCAAAATGAGACTCACCCCACAGTATTTGTCCCCATTAAAGACCTGAGGGGGCATCGCTGAGGGGTTTCCCACTTTCTTCCTCATCTCCTCCTTCACGTCACTGCTTGATGTGATGTCCAAAGTACGGTACTTGATCTTCTTGGAATCCAGGAACTGGAAAATCTCAGACTGATGTTGCTTTACCTGAAGAAACAGATGGAAAACAATGTACCTCTGACAACACACTTTCTTAAGACATGTGACAAGAAATGAACTATCCCCAACTATCTGTCATTTAGCCTACTTCAAATCTTCATGTTCTTCAGCACCTAGGAAATGTTTTATCCTTCAACAGACGCACACACATACAAAGGCTTCACATAATCCAGAGAACACATTTGTATCACTGTAGAGATAACTTCTTCACAGATGTCATTTGACATAAAGACGACTGTCTAGCACGTAAAATAATACGAAACGAGTACACATAAAACAGTGAAGTTCATGTCATCATTGAGCAAGTTTAGTTTCAAACAGCGAGTATCAAATGCTAGTCAGAGAAGTCACAAATACAAATACAGATACACACCTCTCTAGAGCCACTCACACTGCTGAAATACACCGTGACGGACATCTTTTAAAAATGATCAATTCAAAAGGTTTGTTGAAAATAAAAGTGGCTGCTGAAGTATTTCAGTAAGCTGTGTGAACGTTTGAAAACAGTAAACTCAGCCAACTCAAGGACTAGGAAAGCAAGTTTTGACAGTTCACCTGACAGCCCCACCTACCACAAGAACTTCTTCAACCCACACACACACACACACACACACCATAAAATATATTAGTGTGGCATGCCTAAACTTGCATGAGGGGATTATTCTCTCTTTTTTCCTCGACCGAGATTACACAGTACATTAATGACAGTGCGCCCAACAAGTAAATTACGTGGTCACTTACCCATGCATTTACCACATGTATTAAAATCATCCAGACACTAGTTGGAACTGAAGCAGTTGAAAAAAAATAGCTCAGAGGTCTAGAAAATATATACATTTTAAGTGTGTTTTAAGTGAACACATATACTAATATAAATATATACATAAAAAATAAAAAATATTGAGGCGCGTATGTATTACCGTGTACATAACGCACCCTAGTGGTGGATTAAGGTCTATGCCATCGTTTTGGATTAAGCGAACATTTAAGAAGTATTAAAATGGCGTTCAATAATATTGATTAACATATTTTTTACGTAAAAAAAATGAACACAACAATTCTGAAACAGAACAAGCTAACTATAGCCTGAAAGCCACAAAAGGAGTTCCGCGAGGCTCTCCATGCAGGCAGTGAGATGGACACCGTCGGGGCCTTTTGCGTTTAAAACAATGTTGTCGACGTTATGACGTCCTCTTTACCCGCAGTCAGAGGGAAGGTAGGGCGAGCTTTTGTAATCTCTGACAGAATCGGTCTTAAATATTTGACATCCTGTCTTTAAAGTGATCAAAAATGTATCGGAAGGAGTGGATATTAATATATCGATTGTATCATGCCTTTATTTCAGAAATATATCCTTTCATCCATCGCTAATCTACAATGGCCGAGGAAGGGTGAGTGATATTTAGTAATGATGCATCCACACTTCAAGTATGCAATTTAAATTTTATAGAGAAAATATATTGAATACCTGTGACTGTTAAACTTAGTTTTTACTTGGTTTCATGTTTTAAAGCCGTGTGACTTTTTTCCGTTGAGTAATGAGAACAGAATGGGCTACGTAGTACAATGAGAGTAAACGGTGATCAGAGGCTGTTGCCTGTTACTCCACACGTGACGATTGTAAATTATTTTTTTTTAAGCATTGATTTAGTTTGTGCGAGGATTGGCTTAATATAAATTGTTAACGGAATAACTTTAGTCCAATTCACTTTAATTAAACAGTTAATATTGGTCCTCTTATATCTAAATGCATTTTTTTGTGCCACACTAAATAAGTATGTCTATGTTTGTATGCGTGTGTGTATCTATATGTATATGTGTTGGACACACACCTGTAACCTCTAAATAAACTCCATGTTGGTCCCTGTTAAATTACGTACTAGTAGTAACTTTATAGGGTGACCTCGGCTATGATGAACTTTCAGTCTTTAGTCGGATACCCCTTCACTCTAATTATGAGTGAGACATCATTCTGAGAAGCCGCAGGTCCTTAAACACTCGCGTGCACATGCCTGACTCTTTTTACACCATAACAATATTTTGTATATGTTTCACAGCATCAGTGCCGGAGGTGTGATGGATGTCAACACCGCTCTGCCTGAAGTGCTGAAGACCGCACTCATCCATGACGGTCTGGCCCGCGGTATTCGTGAGGCCGCCAAGGCCCTCGACAAGTAAGAAATAACTTCTTCAAATCTTTAAGATGTTGCTTTGTATCTATGATGATAATTTGGCTCCCTCTTCTGAAGTCTCTGAGGACAACTGCCATTCGTTACCCAATTTCTGTCTGAGATACTGTTGACGTGGCATTCATACCTGTTGGAGGAGATCGAAGGGTCATCATGATCTTTCTTTGTTCGTTTCACAGGCGCCAGGCTCATCTTTGCGTCCTGGCAGCAAACTGTGACGAGCCCATGTATGTCAAGCTGGTGGAGGCTCTCTGTGCTGAGCATCAGATCAACCTCATCAAGGTGGGAAAACTATAAGAATAGCTTGATGCATTATTATTGCTTATTCATCGAGTCAGAATTTAAAGGGATTCTATGCAGTTTTTTTAGCTTAACTGAACAGCTTCAGAGTTATTGAAATGGTTATATGACTTCTTTCGGGTTGAATGGTGGCCTTCTCGCACCCCCCTGGTGCCTGTGAGCGGAAAAATCTCACTTGCAACTTTGGTGCGGCGGGCCGCCGGCCTCAGCCTCAGGAAGTATCGCGAGATATCAGCTCTCGCGATGTAACATATTCCTTTACGGCACTGCACACATACACGCCCCCATCCAGGAAGGTAGAGAAGGATGGAGTTTGTCACAATATCGTCATGGCTGAGCCGGCATATAAGATGCAGAAAGCATTGTCGGTGGAACAGAGAAAGAGGAAACGGCAGACTGACCGAGCGAGGAGTCAGACACGAGCGTAATTTGCTCTATATTTGTTGACTCTATATTTGTTACGGTGAAATCACAAAACCTAATGCACAAAAAACGTGTCCCTGCTTGAAATACAACCACTAATAAACATTCGGTTTTGATGAGGAAAATAAACTATACTAGTACGGATTAGAACCCAGAACCTCTGACACACTTGGCAAAAGACATTTACGACAGTAACGTTAAATACAAGTACTCCACAGCGACTCTAAGGGTCGCTGTTTGACAAAAACGGGATTCCTGCCTGGTGTCCCTTTAAGTATTAGCACATATCACTAAAAGTCCTTCTTGCAAATGATTTTATCAAATTGAGCTGCTACTTTGAGTTGGACTAAAGGCTGATTTATACTTCTGTGTCGGACCTACGCCAGAGCCTCTTCGCTGTAGACTGTGCGTTGGTTTTAATTTATACTACTGCGTCATTGCAGCAGACCAATCACCGCGCTTGGGGTCCGCGTAGAATTGACCCGTTTACATTTTTTTTTTTGTTTTTGAGAGGTGCACGTCAACCCTGACGCTGCAGTCTACAACGTGATTTTGATGCAGAAGTAGCCTATAAATTGGGCTTTACAATTTGTTTCCTGGCCCAGTGGTTCTCAATCCTGGGGATTTGCAGAACTACATATTTTGAATGTTCTTTTATTTTCTTTATTTAAAATAGTGAAAATCAAGCTTTTAATGTTTGTCTATGTGGTGTTTTTAATATGCTTTAAGTCAAACCATGTACTAATTCATAAGTCAACACCATTGCTGAGTATTTTCTCCTTAAAACTGCTGTGAACCAAAGACCTCAAACCTGTCAACGAGTGGATCTCGGAGGTGGGGGTAATTTACATATTCATAGACCGCGTATACTAAATTAGGCAATGGTCTAGTTACATTAAAGCTATTTTAAGAGATGAAGAAATTTAGGAAAAACTTTCAAATGTCATTTTGGTGATCAAAGATAAGTTAAGGAATAAAATTGACTACAGGGTGACTTTAAAACGCTTGATTCAGATCATCACATTAGGAGAGCCATCTGTAAACTGAATTGCATGTATCAGCTAAGAGACATTCAAAATATACAGTTTTGTGGGTCTCCAGGATTGAAACTCAATGTCCTGGTGGTCTATATAATTGGCCAAGAAACCCCATATGCTTGCATTGAAAGTGAGAACTGAGCTCTGGCATTGGGCTCTTTTGAATTGGACCACCCAGAACATCCTAATAACTGTTGCAATTAACTAAAGCCTATTATTGTGGCAGGCATCACTCATGTTTCCCTTCAGAAAATGTTGATCTAGTTTCTTTTAATTGCTCATTAAAAAACTTAATTGGGGCCGGAGCACCGATGGTGCAAGGGCCCTCTTGGAATTGCTCTGTTTTGTAAAGTGTGTTCTCTTGGATATTGCCAACAACGTTGCACCCACAAGCCTGATGTGAATCAAAATGCCTGAATTGCTGCTTAAAGGTGTGTAGTTGCAAAATATAACCGTCTCCTTGTCCTCTTCCATAGGTTGATGACAATAAGAAGCTCGGTGAGTGGGTCGGTTTATGCAAGATCGACAGAGAGGGCAAACCCCGCAAGGTGGTGGGCTGCAGCTGTGTAGTCATCAAGGTTCGTATCCAGAATCCGTTTTTAATTTACTTTGTTTCCTTAATCTAAAATGATGCCTTATAAGTTGGGCTTTAAATTTAGGGTGTTTAAGCCAGGTCGAGTCCAGATGCTGGCTCTCTGTGCCCCGTGTCTGTCTTTTTTTTTTATGTCTTGGCAAGATTGAACACCTGAACACGAGCCTCATGGTCCTGTTTTGACTCTCGAGGTCCCTAGAAGGGCAACAAGTGATTAATTTACTGGATAACTGGAAGATTTATGTTTTGTTTACTTCTATTTATTGCAAGGATTGCATTGATTTGATGTGTTAAAAGGTTTATTTAAAGTATCTAATGTTTTTACGTGTCCATCTGCAGGACTACGGCAAAGAGTCTCAGGCTAAGGACGTCATTGAGGAGTACTTCAAATCCAAGAAATAAGGCGCCAAATAAAACATCTTTTGGAAATGAAATGTTGCTTGTGGTGTTCTTTAAATGACATGGGAATTGTAACATCACGCAAATGAACTGAATTAAAAAATATGGGGTATATCTGAAAACCTCATGTTTTTAGGAGTTTAAACCGAGTGAAATTCAGACACTAAGTTAAAGTCAGGGCTTCTGATCTCATTTGGTTCTTGTGGAGTGTTTAAGCTAGGGTTGGCAATGTTTTTCGTAGACATTTTCATACTGGTTGAAACTCTTAACATCCTGATAGCAATCAATGATAGAAGTGGTCTAAACAGTAAAAAATTAACTTATCTTATGTGGTAGTCTCAGGACCTAAAAAAAGTCATCCAATTAATGCATTCAGTCCAAATAACATTAGAATTAAGGCTAAAACATTTATGTACTACAGTGTTACTACAGCTATTAAAAGGCCCTTGTATGTAATGTTAATTTGATCACAAATGTTACTTGCAAAACTTTACCCCAGCACTGCGCATCTTAGATGAGATTTGAAAACACCTGATTGATCTATTGACGTTCAGACTAAAAAAAATAGCAATGTAAATTTGTGAGGGTTTCTAAGAGCTGAGCTAAATTGGTCTATTTTGAACATAATCAGAATTATCAGTTAATAAGTTGGGTTCCCATAGAGTTGACCCTTCACCGGTTGTAGAGATTTTGATGGAGCCACTCATGTGCCGAAATCGAAGACACGTGACATTCAACTCCTATGAAGTTCTTCTCTGCTGGTTGAACGGAAACAAACTCAATTGCATTTGAAATAATTGAAGCTGTGTTATATTTTGTAGTATATATTTGATAGTTTTCACATGATTTTATACCATTTTATTAATTGGTTTAATACACACAGTATACTGTGTTTTTACTGTTTTGTTTAATACAGTCTTCAGTTCCTATCAAGAGGACATCTGAAAATCTCTGAAATGTGTAAAAAAAAAAAACTGTTTCATACCCTATGAGCAATAAAACACGGGGAAAATCCTGACTGTGGTTATAATTCATGCATGAAAGGGTTAACACCATCTCTTGTGATGCTTTGTGCAATTGTAGTATTTAACACTGCATGCTCCTAAAACGAATACTTTAACCTGTAACAAAAATAAAAAAATTCCAAATTGCATGGCTTTAAAATTGTATGAACGTCTGTCATTAAGTTAAATTAAACATGCTTTTGAAAAGCTTATTTTTTAAATTATATTGAAAAATAGTGTAGTTGGGACTTGCATTACCTGAATAAGAAACCTCAGCACTATGCAACCAGTGTTACATCAGGATGAAACTACAGCAAAATGCTACTTAAAACACAACTAAAAATTAACCAAACCTATTAAAGCTTTAAAAGATTTTTTTTCTGATGCTTGACTTTTATTTTCCTTTTCTTTCCATCTGTCATGATTTGAATCAAAATACAAATGAGCGTTTCCTCACATAAAAAAAAAATCTTCGGATTGTAAATGTCTTTCCTTCAGAGGCACCAGTATTGACAGCAGATTAAATGTTTTTTTTAACATTTAGAAAATAGAGAACTCAAGAAAATCTCAAATGTTTACATTTTTTGTTTATCTACATACATTCTCAAAATAAAAACTGACACACGAAACATCTTATAAGGCACAACAAATTATACACAGACTTTTTTTTGTCAAAAACTTACAAAAAAAACCCAGACAAAATCAAAACGATACCATGTGAAAACACAGCGTCCTTTAGTGTTTAATCTAGTTCCTGTAAAATAATTTACATGAGTTGTGTGTCTATTCTAAATGCTCCTTGTTCGAGTACAGCGCTTGTTGTTTAAGTGGAGATGAAGTCTACAGTACAGACAAAGATAAAGCTCCTGTAAATGAGTGTGGATATATGCGCTTACAAGGGTTCACCTCAACCCTAGAAGAACTCCCCTCATTCAGCCATGAAATGCAGTGTGTGTGACGTAAGACCTTAGTAAGCTCTTTACAAGCCTGGTTTGACCATTATAATCCCATTTTCCCCTCATACTAGTCTGTCCTAGTCTTCTTAAGACAGTGCAGAATTATCTTAAAAGCCAGAGTTTTCTTAAAAATAATCAAAAAGACAACAACAACAACATAAAAAGAGATTGCAGTGTACTCTTGTTCTTAAATAGTTGTACAAAAAAGGCCTATGATACAGGTGTCGAGTGTTACAGATACTCGAACTCCAGTGCTTGATGGAGGGCAAGCAGGTCAGAGTGGCTGGATATCCGCCAGAAGGGCATGTTGTGCTGTGGGGACAAACAGACTGTGAGTTTGAGTTTGAAAAGAGTCATAAGGAATATCTTTGCTGAACATTAATTTACAGAGTCAGCCACTAAGATTTGGTCTATTCTTAAAGTTGGTTATAGTTCACAACAGTTCTCTTCATTCCTGAAACCGCGAGAGATCAATCAACCAGGCCACATATAGAAAAAATTAATAATAACAACAGTCTCTGATACATTATTTAGTCCACAACTATCTACAGAGGGTTTATAAAGAGTTTAGTGAAGCATTTACAAACACATTTGTATTAGATAGCTTAAAAACCACAACACTTTACACAAAGGTTCATTTTATCGATATTGTATATTATTTTTAATTAACAGTATTTTACATTATTTATTAATCTAGTTAAAAGTTAATTTTAACTCTTTCCCCGCCATTGACTGACATTTCCGGCTTTCCACTGTTATAAAGTAGGGGGTGCTAGGACACCTTCTGACAGAGTACAGAATCTCCTGATCAAAACAGGCGAAGAAGTAGCAGAAACAAGCCACATCATATGCAAGTATATGCATATGTAAAATCATAGACATAATAAATACATAGGCGCCCTGGATCGTACGTCAATGGCCCCGCCATATTGTGGAGGGCAACTTTCTCATAACTCTCAACAGGAATTGAGAAAAATGCCTGCTTCGTGTGCTGCTTGGGGCTGTACAAATCGCCGCACAATTGAAAACAGGTCTCAGGGAATTACCTTTCACAAGCAAGACTGAACATTTGTTCCCTTTTGAGAACGGTCACTTGCGTAGCTAATACGCAGTGGGGAAACTCCTTTCCTTGAGAAATATTGAAGCCTATATTTTAAAATGCAGTGCAGCTGCACAGCGAACACAGCAGAGCGTCTAGCTCGCCCATTGGCTGTGCTGCGGCAACTGCACATCCTGCAATCCTCTGAAGCGCAAACCAATCAGGTGACTTGGCGCCAGAGCACGTCAGAGCCCGCCAGAATGGGCGTGGCTTATGGCTATAGCAACAGGAGGAGGAAAGAGAGAGGGTCTGAGTCTCGCTCTGGCCGGACCGCCTTCGAAAAGAGCTCATCTAAATCTCCTAGCTTCCTGTTTAGCTCAGGTGGCTGGGGATTTTCCTATTGTAGTCAATGGGCCCGTTGCGCTGCAAACAAATGCAGTTTTTACAGCGACCCAAGTAAAGCACAAAAAGAGTATGTTTCAAACACAACACCTGGGTAACCGGTCCCCCTTCTCTAGGCGGCCCTCCCCCAGTTGTCACTCTATCTCTGTCCAACCGGGCCAAGGCCTGTCAAGCCAGCCCCACGGAAAATATGTGCACAAAAAACAACACAAGGGTATTAGGTCCCTTTATGCTATGTGGCCCAGCCCCATGTTTCAATCAAACCCTAGTCACAAGGGCAGAGGCCTGTCAAGCCATCCCCGAAGTGTCGAACTGGGTTTTGAACATTATACTCGCTCCAATTCGCTCGCAGACCCCCGCAATTTCAGGTGGTCATCGGGACATCTGTGAAAAGCAACGTGGCTCACGTGCTTCGCACCGAAGTACAAATTCTGCTAGCAAAAGGGGCGATAGAATTAGTCCCCCCCCCCCGCGCTGAGCCGATCAGGGTTTTCTCAGTCAAAGACCGAATTATTGACACACAGATCCATGCTCCTCAGCCATTTGGAATGCCTGGGGCTCAGGATCAATTTTCCCAAGAGCAAACTGTTACCCAGCCAGAACGTAACCTTTCTGGGCTCAGTTATCGACTCAACACTAATGAGAGCTCGGCTCACACCAGAGCGCGCTCTCTCTATCCAACAGCTGATAGCCTCCTTCAGGGTAGGTGCGGGCACACCCCTCAGGAGGTTTCAGAGGCTTCTCGGTCTCATGGCCGCAGCATCGTCAGTACTCCAGCTAGGATTACTGCATATGCGCCCCCTTAAGCACTGGCTAAAGCGCCGTGTGCCAGCCCATGCGTGACGGTCAGGACGCCTGCACGTTACGGTGAACCAGCGCTGAATAAGAAAAAAAAACGCAGCTCACCCGTTTACTTGCATTTGTTTACAGCGCAGTCTTGCCCTCAGCAATATGGCGGACGCATTGATATATCGCAGCAACGTTCCAAAGCGGCCAATAGGGTGTCTATGTATTTATTATGTCTATGTGTAATAATGCGATCATCAACATTAAACAGCATACTGTCGAATGAAATGAAAACTTCCCAATGAAATATCGACCCAGGAAGTGGGTGATGGACTCGATCTAATCCATCTATGTTTTGATCATCGTTGTGAATCTGATCCGGACGTATTTTTTGACAAAAACGCCATTTTCTCAGCTTTTTGCTCAAAATGTTGCTTTTTTAATGAAACATACCCACATTTAAGTGTCGATAAAAAAAGAATGCATGAATCTAGAATAAAACGTTTTTTTTGTTTGTTTTGTTTAAAAGCAGAAGGTCTGTTCTTTCTTTTGATTTTTTTTGCATGTTCAGATGTTTATACAACAAAATATTCTGGGGGCCGTGAAACTTTTGTAAAAATGGTCAAAAATGCTGGTGGTGGCTGGCAACTTTTTTCAAAAACACTGGCAGGGAAAGAGTTAATTATACTAATAATTTATTAATGTTAACAAATTGAACCTTATTGTAAAGTGCTTTCAGTACAATCTAAATATTATTCATATGAATTGTATATATTATTCATTTAATATAATAAACGTTACCCTTTTTACTATTAACTAAATTGATTTAGAAATTTTAAATAAACCCTTTACAAATCCTTCACCCTAGCAAGCTAAAGACTTGCAAAACAGAAACATCCTTTTCGCAAAAAATCTTGAATTAACCTCTCAAAAGTTTGGGGTCCGTAAGATTTTGTAATGTTTTTGAAAGAAGTCTCTTATGCTCAACAAGACTACATTAATTTGAGAAAAATACAGTAAATACAGTAATATTCTTAAATATATCATTACAATTTAAAATAACTGTATTCTATTTTAATATATTTTACAATTTATTTATTCCTGTGATGGTAATGCTGAATTTTCAGCATCATTACTCCAGTCTTCGGCGTCACATGATCCAAATCATTCTGATATTTGGTGCTCAAGAAACATTTCTTATCAATGTTGAAAACGGTTGTTCTGTTTAATATTTCGGTAACACTTTACAATATGGGTGCACTAATAAGCATTAATTCATGCTTAGCTAATGCACAGATAATACTGAATTAATGTGTAACTAATGATTATCTAAGCTATTCATTAATGATTACCACATTAGGAACTAATTAAGAGTCTGTATGGTTAATATATTAGTTCATACATGAATTGTTATTAATTAAATATGTAATTGTGAATTAATTCCCTAATAACTCATTTTTTTAACTAATAGTGTTAATTAATATGTTAATTACCAGAATGAGCCAAAGCCTTGTATTTCAACTTCCAGATAATACAGGTACACATTAATACATGATTAATTACTTCATTGTTAGTGCAAATTCATGTGTAAATTACTACAATTACTAAATGACTAGTTAATAATGATGTGCCTCAACAAGTAAAGTCATAACATAATGATACCTTTGCAAATCATTAGCTAATGATTAATTAAAGCAGACAACTGGTAGTTGAAGTGCATAGCTTTGACCAATTGTGGTAATTAACACATTAATTTACACTATTAGTTAATAAAATATGTTATTAAGGAATTAATACACAATGACACATTGAATTAATAGCAATGCATGTATTACTTAATCTATTAATCATATAGACTCTTTATTAGTTGCTGATGCAGTAATAATTAATCAATGGTTTAGTTCTTCATGAATCATACATTAACTCATGATTATCTGTGCATTAGTTAAACATGAATTAATGCACATTAGTGCACCCGTATTGTAAAGTGTTACCAATATTTCTGTGGAAAGTAAATCGTTTTTTCATGTTTTTTTTTATGAATAAGTTCAAAAGAACAATATCTGTTTGAAATAAAACAAAATATTCGTAACCTTTACTGTCACTTTTGATCAAATTAATGCATCCTTGCTAAAAAAAAAAAACAACTTTCAAACTCCAAACTTTTGAACAGTATAGTGTACATTAAAACGTACATCATTGCACAAACTTTGTTTAGAAATGCTGCACAGTAGTTTCCTAGAACAAAAGTGTTCAACTGGGTCTTTAGGTTCAGCACCTCAGCAGATTATCTACACAATCAGAATTTAATCTCAGACAGAGTTAGTACTGGTGTCCTATGAGATGCGATTAGATGCCTGGGAACTTAGAGAACCCTCAGTTGAATAGCTCTGTTCTAGATCGCTTGGGATCTGAGAAAGAAAAGCTAGTCTCAGATGATAAGAGGAAAAAAGCAACCGCTACTGACATCCACATTAGAGGCGGATGACTACAGACGAGGAAATAAATGAAGCACACAAGCTGCCGATCAGTTTCATCTAAAGCTCTACAGCACACACAGGCAGGAAGTCCAATCTGAGAAGTCACACACTGCTTCTGGTTCACCTGGGGGTCGTTACCTTGGCAGCGGCCTGCTCCTCTTCCACACCATCCCCAATTACAACATACACTACCTTCCTGCCAAACCTCTGCATTACGCGCTCAAAGCAACTCTCTTTGCCTGCAACATAAACAAGGTGAGAGGTCAGAGGCTTGGGGTCAGAGGTGAGATTTTACCTGGCTGGCTGCATGCTCCTCATCGCGCCCATCGCCAATCACAACATACGTTATGTTAGTGCCAAACCTGGATACTATACGTTCAAAACAGCTCTCTTTACCTGCGGAAACAAGGCATAGACTTATCACACACTAACAAGCACACACTCGGAACTGAGCCAGCTGCATTATAGGCTACCTGATTATTTGAGAGCAGAAAGAAAAAGAGAGGCTTTTTTCCCATTTGAAGAAAAAAAAAAACTGCATGGATTCAAACCGACAGTCCCTCTTGCACACAGACAAACCCTGACCTCACAAACATTTTGTTCTTACGGTTAACCATGACAGTGAGCATGAGATTTGTAATTGTGTGGAATCAGGCTTTGGGACAACAAGACAGCTAAGCATTTTGGTGTTATTAACTTAAATTGTGTAATGTCAACATAAAAAGAAAGCATAAAAATTTACAAATAACATTTAAATTTTATTTTATTGATGTTTTAAAAAAAAAAAAGTACAAATAACATTTAGATAATAAATTAAATTTTGTAGTGGCAACATAAAAATAAATAAAAATAAAAATGTACAAATAACATTTGGATTTTATTTTATGGATTTTAAAATAAAAAGTATAATAATAAAATAATAATAGTAATAAAAAGCTTTATATATATATATACACATATATATATATATATATATATATATATATATATATATTTTTTTTTTTTTTTTACATTAAAAGAAAGAAAATGGTACAAATTACATTTTAAATTAAAGAGAGAAAACAGTACAAATAACATTTAAATTAATTCAAACTGATACTGTCCTTTTCTTTTCTTTATTTAAATTAAATCAATTTAAATATATTTTAGCCTTAGTAATTAGTTATGGAATTATTTAAGAAACCAATAGCAGATTTTTCAGATTTAAAATAAGAAAGGAAAAGCAGCTGTATCTGTATTTACACAGGAATCACAATCACCGGAAGCAACATATCAGCTCAAATAGGCTGTTTCAGAATAGAGAGTGGAATAAACCCACTGTGAATGAAGACGGCTGTTTATGAAGAAGCGGAACGAAAGAAGAACTTAACGCTGGCAGATGATGAGAGATCCGCTAATCAGAATCAATTCCACATGAATAGACAGAGAGTGAATGGGAATGCTATGACTAGGTCACCTCTGTTTTGATTTATGATTTAATGCGAGCCAAAGCATGTTCCACAAACACACACACACACACACACAAATCGGACTGAACTCTACTTTACCCCTGACTGCAGAAAAAGAGTATGGAAATAAAACATGATGAACCCAAGGTGAAGTCTGCTGTATGGACCTGAGTAACAGAACTCACCTATTTTGGTTGCGCTGTAAATGTTTTCAACAGGAAACACAGAGCCCAGGCTATACAACAGCACCTTAGCGAGCGCAGGTATTAACTGTGTCGTTGTCACCAAGACGTTGACACAGTTACTCCTGTGTGTGCATGTGAGAGAGAGAGAGAGAGAGAGAGAGATTGTTTTTTTTGCTGCGTAAGCTATAGTCCTTAATGGTAGAGGCTGATGATGCTGAAGAGACAGACCTGGAGCTGATGATTGACAGGGACTTGAGCGCAGTGGTCAGCCATGAGTCCGTGAGAGCCTCAACCTCTGCCCTCAGCTGGAGCCACGCCTCTCTCTTAGCCGGCCCCAGCAACCCTGAAAAAAATCATGAACAAAACCACACATTCATAACTAGTGCGTGTTTTATGGCATGATATATATGGGTGCAATGCAGATCGTTCATGAATTAACCATTAGGGTTAAGATTTGAATGCTTAACCATTAAATTATCAAAACTTCACTTTAAAAAAATCAACAAGATATTACTACATTTAATAGCATTTTGTTAATACAATGTCAGAACATACTAAAATCTGACTGTGAAATCAGTGCTGGTTTGGTCATTTTCTGTCACAACTTAAAAAATCAGATGATGTTGCATTGTGGGATTCCACAATGGTGGAAAAGCCATTACCCGAATGCTTGAATTATTATTCATAATGCTGAATACTTTAAGTTAAACTGTGTGATCCATTTGTACCTTTGGAGCAGTGATGTTATTGTTAACTAAAATCAAAAATATATAAAAAAAAATTTTCGTTAATTGAAAGCTTAAATAAAACAAAATATTAGATGAATAACTTAAAATAAAGTACTAAAATTACTAAAACTGAAATAAAAATAAATTATGGCTAAATAGAAATATTTCCGTTAAAAACGAATAAAAATGATAATAGCACAACAAAATTACTAACATGCAAACTAAAATTAAAACAGAAAATATAAAAATAAAAGACAATTCAAAATAGCACTGCTATCGAAATGTAGAATTAATCCTGTAGAAATGACTTTGAAGATATTTGTACTTGTAATCAAATCTCACCTCCCACATTGTTTTTGTAGGTGCAGTACATCTCCTTGACTCTTCTGTATCGGAAGGCTAACTTCCTCATCCAGTCGACTCCGCCCCTAACACCTGTTGCTAGGCAGAGACTTGCGCTTGTTGCAGCTGCATGGAAGCCATCAGTGGCAAAACTGTAAGTACTGTTGATAATAACAATAACAGTCTTGTTTTACGTACAAGTAAAATACATATTCAGTCAAATTTAAGGGCATATTCTGACAGCGGCATTGAATAAGTGATAGGTGTCAGAATAGTTTGAAATCAATTTAAACATGGTTTAATTAAACTATAATTTCAGTTTACATACTGTTATAACAATTAAATTATAATGCTGTTAAACTCACCCGAGGTCCTGTCCATTATCATCTGAAGAGGCGTCATCGATGTGCACCTGGTCACACTCCTATTCAAACACATAGTGTGGTTACTACAGTTAACCAGCAGGGGGCCACAGAGTTACAAACACTCTGATTGAAAGAAAAATGATAAAACAAGTTAGACAAAGGGAAAGGAGTTTACTTACCTCTAAATCATTAAAAAATAAATGTGTATCAGCAAGATTGAAGATCATCTCCTCCATCCTTAAACCAAGAGTCACAGCCAGAGGAGGGTCCTGAGAATATAAATATTAATTATTAGGACATTTTTACTTGATAACATCATCATCATCATCATCATCATCATCATCATCATCATCATCAACAACGGCAACAGCAGCAATAACATAGTTATTAGCATAGTTAAAGTTTTAGACAATTTTGAATTGGAGCTGTTTTGCTGTTGTTGGGACACTCCCTTGTTTTTTGAACATTTTTAAGGAGTCAAAGACACACTCCTGATTCAAAGGCTGGTCAAAAAGGAAGGCAAATTTATTATACCTTTTAAACTACTTTTTTTGTCAAAATTTAAGGCAGCTTTGAATGTATTGTAGAGAAAGCAATCCCAGAATGCACTGCAACACGCTCATCTCATCAAAATGGAAAATTGAGCCATTGTCAGTGTAAAGGCAGCTATAACTGTAAATTATTAAATGTATGAAAAGGAAAAGTTAAGATAGATCATAAGTTTGAATTAATATGCAAATAGATGTAAGACGGAGGACCAAACGCAATTCAGTATGCAAAAATGACAATGACATAATTGCTGCCAGTTACATTTTGAAGTCAATGAGAGAAGAAATAATAATTTTATAATAATTTTAATAACTTAATTTTAACCCTCATAATGCATTCCGATTTTGGGAGAGAAAAAAACAATGCAAGTATATAAAAATAAACATCATTTTGTTTTTTTCCAGATATATGATTTTTTTTCCTAAAAACAATGCAAGTCTATCAAAATAAACCTCATTATGTTTTTTTCCAGATATATGATTTTTTTTTCAAGTATATTTATACAAAATACAACATTGATATATAAAAAAAAACAATATTACTGAAATTATCTATAAAAACAGAACAAATGCTAAACAGATTGTTGGAGGAATACCAATAAAATCAGTTATTAAAGGGTCATGAAACCCTAAACCAAATTTTCTGAGATTGTAACAGAGGTATGTGTGTTGAACACCATTGAAGACAATGTTAGCATCTGTTAGATTTAATAGTAGGGTGAAAATGGTTCAATTTTAGTTTCTTTCCGCCATTTTCGTCTTCCGGG
Organism: Gila orcuttii; assembly: GCA_026230005.1. Lineage (NCBI taxonomy): Eukaryota > Metazoa > Chordata > Actinopteri > Cypriniformes > Leuciscidae > Gila > Gila orcuttii. Next base: position 14,352,648 of record JAPDVR010000021.1, on the reverse strand, counting down.
TTTAAAATCTTCAGCACAGGCTGTGACGTGGCAGAGCACTGTATAGTGCGTTGATGACTCATCGGTCTCTTATAATTATTAATGAGACTGAGTTTTCATTAGCCTATGAGAAGACACGTCTCTTAATTATTCATGACACCACGTGGATCTTTCCAATGACAGACATGTCAAACTGTGATATCGCGTAGTAGAGGAGCGAGACAATCATGGGACGCAACTCACGCAAGTGTATATTTTCGTGTAGCAAAAGTCAAAGTGGGTTGAATATGTTTCCCCGCGATGCTACAGGGCTAGACTCTGGCTCCGGGCGGTTGGTTGGCCGGCCATCAACCACGGACACATCTAACCTGTACGTGTGCCGCAAACATTTTACCCGAGAGAGCTTCGAGAACTGGAGAATGGTGGACTTCGGCCTTGTTCACGACCAATGCAAGTTACGTATTGCGAGTAATGCGGTCCCGAGGACTTTTCTATCCCTTCAGAGGTATGTGCGTGTCTAAAATGTAACCCTGATCGTTTTACTTGCCTTTAGTTAATAAGCACTCGTTATTAAAATTTGAAATATTACGTTTTTTTTTTTCTATGTTTTAAATAGAATTACGATTACTGTAGGCTATGTAGCAGGGCATTCAGATACTTTTGAAAGGACAATAATAAAGTGTCAGTGTATTTCATTAGACGTTAACTTTGCCAGCTATAAAAAAAATCTAGCATTTCCTTATGTTTTACCACTGATTTTTAGTGACAGTCGATATGCATGGGCCACTGGCTGATGAGTTCCCTCTCTCCCCTGCCGTGACCATAGACAGTATAAGAAGACCGTGACACACCCACTCCCTCCCTTCTTCTCACAGCCATCCACGCCCTTTTAAGTTGCATTTTTCAAAAATATTGTGAGCTAGACTTGAGTTGAAAGAGGGGGGTTTCATGACCCTTTAAGAGTGCAGGTTACATAGCTACTAATTCTGCAGTTTTGGCTCAATATCAACAAATTACATGTGCATTTTGCTTGTTGAATATAATGTTCCCTTATTTCCATCAAATGATGACAGATTGTACACTTGTCTCAGAACATCAGACACTCTCACCCTTCAAACCACACACACACACACACACACACACACACACACACACACACACACACACACACACACACACACACACAGTGAAAGAAAGAGAGAGGGGGAGGGCACCCAGCTGTAAAAATCATCATATGTGATGGAGTTTGTTGGCTCAGAGGTGATTGGCTGAGACAGTGAACGAGAATAGAAAAGCACACACAAAGTTAATGGCAAAACTGACAGAGATTGGAAATGATGATTCAACTGTTTGAAAATGTTTAAACTTAATCTAAGCATGCGTTCAAAAATAATTGAGGTGATTTTTTTTTCAATCAAAATAAACAATTCAAGAAATACTGGTGTAGAGCTGCTTTTCCCACTTTTGAACTCTGAGGTTTGGTAATTTCACAATCTTTGCAGTGATTAACTCATAGATCGGTGTGTGCTTGTGTGCTGGCGCTTGAGCGTGACAGCATGTGCAATGTCTCTGATGGGAGTGCCTAAGAACGGAGGGTTTTCATCGTCACAGAGCCTGCAGAAATAGCCCCAGAGCCGTGAATAGCCGCAGCTGTCTCTATGTCTCTCACCAACTGAACGACAAGAAGTGAGGAAAGGTGTCACAAGAAGTCTGACGCTTCACACTCCTTGAGTCCGGCCGTCACAGTGCTAAATCGAATTACTCTGTGTTCCTCTGCGCTCTGCTTATGACAGAAGCGCACAGTTGAGGGAGTCAAAATATAGGGTCAAGATTCAAATTTTACCATTACATTCTGGAGATATACACTGTAAAAAAAGCATTTTTTCAAAGTTGTAAATAAAGCTTATTGGGGTACATTTTACAAGAAAATACTAATTCAGTTTTTCTACTTTAAAATTTCATGTTTAATTCAATGCGTTGGTTGCTATTTCTTTGTAATTATTTGTAAAATTAGCTATTTCTGAGTAAAAATTGTTTCAAAGTAAATTCTACATTTTTCAGTGTGTGAGGTAGCTTTATAGAGCGAGAAAAAAAACAATCAGCTCATTTACATGCAAATATAAATGTTGATAATTAGCAGAAGTCGACTCATTATAAAAACCCAGTAATAGAAGACTACCGAGTTGACGACCTATTAAATCAAGGTTTTTATGTCAAACCGTAAACCAACATGTCACATTGCTTTAACAGCGTTCTGGTGACGTACTCAAAGTAAGGAAGCCACCAGAATGTCAGCAAGAAAGAAATCAGGGTAACGGGCATAACTCTGTGTGCTGGTCGGTTTTGCTTTAACCATTTATTGCTGTTATCAGATCACTGACACGACCTTACACATTGTCAGCTTACTAAGAATAATCAGGAATCGCAGGAGGACACTTACTATTACTACAGTGGAGGGAGGCGTGTGTTTAATGTGTGCATAGTACGTGTGTTTGCTCTCACCTTGCCATATTTCTGTGCATAGGAGCCTGTGAGGAGTGAGTGAAACACAATGATTGTCTCATCCAGATCCCAAACAAACACCCTCTGTAAAAACATGTTTGATCTCAGTAAACAAACAGTGATGACACAAGGATTAGGTAGTGAGAGAGTATATTTACATTAGATGATTTAAGCATCTGCTTCAACTGTATGTACATTTATGAGGTTTGTATCCATGCATCCATCTATCTATCTGAACATACCTCAAGATCACTGTCAGGTGGTGGGGAGGGGTTGTTCTTTCTGCCCCGCCCTCTTGCTTTAGCCCCGCCCCCTCGGCACGCCCGGTCCTCCATCTCTTTGATAGGTGTAGATGGGCTCTGCCCATCCTCAAACTCAGCTGCACATGGGTAACCAAGAAACATTTATGAGACCCATTAAGGCCTGGTTTTATAGACAGGGCTTGGACTAAACCTTAGTTCAAACATTACTGGTGTGCATCTTGAGACAAAACAATGACACTGACATGTAGCTTTCAGTTAAAACAGCTCAAACATGCATTTTAGTCTGGGACTAGTCTTAAACATTGTCTGTGAAACCGGAGGGAAAGCTTTTAAAAAGATTGGTCCTTGGCCTAAATATGTATGTTTGTGCCATAACCAAAAAGTTAATAATAATAAAACATTTTTTAATAAAAGTTTTTTAGTTTTTTGACGAAAATTCCACCTTATACTTTATATTCAGATAATGCCTAAATAAACATAAGGATTTGCTCTCACGGCATTTTATTTTAATCAGGAGATCTAAAATGACAATGCTTCTATATGTACATTTTCAAGTTTGTTTTTTATTTTAGATATTTCAAGAAAAACACACACATTTTACATGAGTCATGAAAGTGGAAAACTGGCACATCTGATAGAGAATAGTGTGTGTGCGTATGCGTGTGAGCAAGTTTACTGTAATGAGCTCTGCTGAACTGCAGCCAAGCTAAATCACTGAGAAATGCAGCTCTAGGACCCCACTGAATTTTGGGCCTGCTGGACAAAACCCCCAATCACCATCGCTCTATCTAACATAATCAACAACTACAGTACACGACAACTTTGTGCCAAAAGCCCTGTACAGAACATTTTAACATCCATTCTAACTTTCAACTGCGTCATTTGCTGCTCTATTGGAATGATTAACCTTAACTACAATGGCAATTTTCCCAAGTTTGACAAATAACAGACAAGAATAGAGATATTTAGGATGTAACATTTTATTTTTACACTTTCTGAAGAAAACTGCCTGTCCAAAAGTCGCTGCCATGATGCTAGGATTGGTGCCAAGCCATTGCTAAGAGGTTGCTAGGGTTTGGTTTGCAGATGCTTACTGGCTCAAGTGAAAGAGAAAACTTGAAACTGATTTGTGTTTACCTGGATTTAGGTCAGCTGCTTGCCCTGTGATGATGGGGGTGGAGTCTTGCAGCTGATAGGTGGAGACTGAACCTGTGCCGTCCAATGAGCTGTTAGATGTCATGTAGGAACCGTAGGAGGAGGTGGAGTAATACTGAGCATACTGATTCTGCCCAAAAGTTGTATAGGATGGATATTCCTGCTACAAACAAACAAAATATATATATATATTACAGATGGATGGTAACCCTAAAAATTTAAATGCATAAAACAAGTTATTTTAAAATTAAAATATATACAATAATAATTTTTCTTTTCATCAATTACAAACCTGAAAACTGACTGGAAAGTATACAGGGTATTCTTAATTCAGGTTGGTGAAATCATGTTTCAAAATGTATAGGATTTAATCATTAAAACATATGCTGTCTACTCTAAAATAAATTCATGAGTTGTTTTATGATTATTTGAATGTTTAAATGTCGCTGAAAAACCTTTAATAGGCTGTTTAATGGCAAGTTTCCTTGTGACAACTTACCCAATACTAGTGTGATGAGTTTGAAGCCCACTATTGGGTATGTTGTCACAAAAGGTCAATGAATAAACGCTCTTTTTTTCCCTAAGCAATGAAGGTGGAAATATTCAATAACTTTTTTGTAGCCAATATACAGTCAGTCTACCCTGAGAAATAAACCCTGACAACTAGCAGGGTTTATCTCCCCTATAATTTAGCGAAATGTTGAAAGAATATAGGTTTTATGTTCTTCTTAAATTAATTAACAATAAAGAGAGAGGGAGTTTATCAGGGGAACAATAAAGAGAGAAAAAGATAAAGTAATAGGACTGGAACTCACAGATTTCTGGCCAGCTTTTTATCACTTCTCTTGTATCTTTGAAAGAGTTTTACATGCACAGACACAGAAGGATCTCTTACGGGAGATGACTCTAAAACTGTCACTGACTCACTCGCTCAAGAACATGAACGCTGCAGTAAAACGCTCTCAGCGAAACTCCACTACTGCTTTCACTCTCTCATTTCATCCTAATTCTGCTTACTCCTTCATTTCAACTATCGCCAGAACCTCACTTTGTTTACACAGCTAAATTCATCAGTGGGAGTCTGAGTGTAGTTGGGTCCTTTTCTTTGGCAGTACTTTTAATCATAAAAGTTTAAGGAAACTTTAAGTCCTAAAAGCATAAATTCTCTCAGATGAAAGATGGCGACATGTTTTCAGAGGCCTGGGCTGTTTTAAAAAAGACCGTCGGTCCTTTGCTGAACTCTGACGTTCTGATTGGTGTATGTGTGCGTTCATCTGTGCACGTGTGGCTGTACCTGTTGTGTGGTGAAGTTGCCTGGATTGGAGTTGTTGGAAGCGTAGAGACCAGGAGAGGTTGTGAAACCCGACCCTGCTGAGAGAGAGAAAATCCAGTGGAGTCAACGTCAAAATAAATGTGTCTCGTGATGTTGACTAACAGATGTCACCCAAAAGTGAAACACCCAAATAGTAAAATAATAAGAGAAAACACTGTCCTTAATTACTATCATGTTGTTCCAAACCCATTCTTTTTTCTGAAGTACACAAAAGCAATTTTTTTTTCTTTAAGAATATCACCAGTGTTATTTATGTATTTATTTATATACGTTTATAGTTTTTATGAATATTTTTAATTAGCTTTTATTTTAATATATTTTAAATTATATTTTAGTTTATCATTTAGTCAGTTTGTTATATGCTTTTGCCATTCTTATTCAGTTTTTCTTCTATAATTTATTTTAGTTTTTATTTATTTACAGTAATTTTTCCAGTAATTTTAGTGATTCAAATTAAATTGATTTCATTTAGTTTAAGTTTTTTGTCTAATATTTTTATTTCACCTTTATTTCAAAAATATAATTTTAGTTTTAGTTAATGATAAAAAACCCTGATTATCACGTTGAGAATTCAGAATAGTATGTCACATTTAGTTACATATGTTAGAGCTAATCAAAAGGCATCAAAATCTAAACTAGATGCAATCATTTGGTTTTTATTTTTTAATCTTGACAGCTCCTGGTCACTATAAACCGTTGTTTAGCAAGAGCTGCATAAAGATTCTCCAACAATGTCTACTTTTATGTGCCTTGGGTAAATAATACATTTATAATGTAAATAATGACAACATTTTTACATTAGCTCCTTTAAATATGTGTGCACCCACGTGGCGTGTATCCACAAAGCAAATCATTAGATTATCTTATACCTGATCATTATTTTTGTTACATAACAACTGTATCTTCTAGCACAAGGATGGCAGGATGAATTTGCTTAATACAATGATTTCAACTGGAAATTTGTGTCCTTAGTTTTTCTTTATTTACCATTTTATAAAAGCAAATCAGTGTTTGAGGTTGTGAAACATTATTAATACAGTTACAGTCTCTTGTACCTTGTTGCATAAATATGTATGTAATATGCATATTCACCTGGCATCTGATAGGGTGAGTAGGCTGTCTGTCCGGGCTGAGGGGTGGTAAAGCCAGGGCTGTAGCTGAGCCCTGATTGGAGGGTTGACTGGGTCTGTGACAACCCTCCTTCTGTCTTTATGCCTGGTAACATCACCCCCAAATCTGTAGCTCAAGATCAAAAGAGTAGACCTGTCAATCAAACTGGATTGATAATAAAGGCCTTTTCACATAATCTGTAATAAATACTAGACTATAAATTATCATCATCACACAACCACAAACAATAAACAACATGCATATGTGTCATCCATCAGCGTGTAAACATTAGTAAAGGATCTACCATAGGTAGAGAGGCTGTAGGGTGGAGTAGTTTGAGAGTAGGGTGTGTAAACTGTCGACTGCTGCATGCTACTGAACTGCGATTGGCCCGTGTAGGCTGACATGGGAGGAGCCACGGGAGTAGACAGGATATGGGGGTAAGGCCTGCCAAACAAACACAAAATCAAAACATTCAGCTTTCATTTGAGTAGATCAAGGGTCAGCAGACTTTTTGACATCAAATGCCATTGTTAATTTTTCTTGTTCATCACTGTGCTGTTTTTTTTTTTGTATGTACAAATATAAGTCAAAATGTGAAGGTGTCCTACTTTGAGGGGTAAAGAGGAGGTGAATACTGGTGAGCCGGCCGGGGGCTGAATCCACTGCTGCTTATAACTACACACACACACACACACACACACACACAAAATAGAAAGAAATGTAATTCTGTTAAGAAATCTGGTAGAGAGACAATAATTTTTACATGAAAAATGGCACATACATAGTTTACTGAGATGTATCCGCAGGCAGTACCACATGTCAGTTGTCGTTGGACTGAATGTGTAATGTATTACATATCACAGCCATAAAATGAAACGTGTGCTGGACTTGCCAAGAGCCTTCAATTCAAATCCAAACACACACACTCTGCTCACAGTTTTGATTGACGGCTCACAGTCTTTCTCACCAGCTGGATTCAATTTAACAAATAGCAGAAGAAAAAAACAGGAACTATTCTCTCAAAAATCTTCTACATCAAAGAAAATCCTTGTTTCCTCTTCCTGCCTTCCCTCTGTTCCTCTTCTCCTTGAGATGCAAAATCAAAAACAAATTTTGCCATTTGCTACATAATTCCCTTTCTAAACTGAAGCGTTTCTCAATCCCACTTGTTTTTTTTAAATCAATATTTTTGCCGCCTTATTGTTCAGTAAAATTTCTGAACAAAATTTCTAAAAAGATAATAAGACTTGTTTTTAGAGAATACACTGAAGTTATAGATATATTCTATTGATATATCATTTCTATATATATACTTTCAATAATATTCTCTAAAACAAGGCTATATATTAATGTAAGCTTCATTTGTTTATTTCCAATGGGTAAATATACATATTATTAATATTTTTTTCATTACTCAAACAAAACCTAGGTTTATGCTTAAAACAAGAAAAAAATATTACTTAGTTTTTATATTCTCTGAAAACAGGTCTTACTTTGTTGCTTTTGCTTATCTAGTTACTTAAAAATAATTAGATATTCATACTGGAAAAGATACGACACAAATAAGAACGTTTTTGCAGTGTATTTAAATGAACATGCAGTTGTCTTCTCTATAGAGACATCACACTCCACTGTCAGCTCAAGCAAGGGCCTCAACCTTCTCTGCAGGGGAGCGCATGGACAGAGGGTTTCTCAGTCTCTAGGTGTGTGTGTGTGTGTGTGTGTGTGTGTGTGTGTGTGAGCACATTGATCTAAATAAAGAGTTTGTGTCTCTGATGACGTTAGCTCAAGGGCAGTACAAAGATTGAGGGCTCAGAGCTTTCAGCAACTTCCCAAGCGGGATTACAGCAGGCATTCTGAATGCAGCATGTGTGTGTGTGTGTGTGTGTGTGTGTGTGTGTGTGTGTGTGTGTGTGTGTGTGTGTGTGTGTGTGTGTGTGTGTGTGTGTGTGTGTGTGTGTGTGTGGATGTGTGTGTGTGTGTGTGTGTGTGTGTGTGTGTGTGTGTGTGTGGATGTCTTACCTGACCCAGTGTAAGTGTCCAGCCCAGTATCTCCCGCCGAGCTCACAGCCTCGCTGCTGTTCAGAGGCTCGGACTTAACTTTAAGACAGGGAGACCAAGAAAGACATGAGAAATCCTGTCAGCTGTCAAACTCCATTCAAACCTCTCAAAATCGAATTAACGAGTGAAGTACGAGTAAGTTGAGAAGCAACACTTCCTTTTTGATTTAAAAAAAAATAAATCAAGAGCCTCCAAAGCACTGCACCCAAACACTCACACACGTGCTATCAAATATATGTACACTACACAAACACATGCAGTATACCATAGTTCTTCATACTTGGGGCAGTGGGCGGGGTACTGCAGCCCAGCAGCCAATCAGCCGTGTTTAGAATTGTCATGTTCTCTCCTGGGGGCGGAGTCAGATGTATAGTGGACTGTGTTACCCAGTTATTATTTAGTATTATTAATACAGTTACCCCAATAACTATTTGGACACTTATGTCACACTTAAACATATAATGTCATTAGATTGCATTTATTTAAAAAATATATATAATAATAAGAATAATAAATAAATAAATATAGTTTATACTAATATAATAATATATAGTCATATAAATAAAATAAATAGTGCTGGGCAACGATTAAAATTTTTAATCGCGATTAATCGCATGGTTTTCTTGCGATTAATCGCGATTAATCGCATTGTTATGCGCAAAATTGAATAATGACTTCTAAAGTAGTGTATTGCGCACTTTTGATTTAAATGTACTGCTATATACACAAAAGTGCAATAACTTTAAACAAATAAGGTGCTTTTATACCAGCAGTATTCCCTTTACACAGTAATCTCAAAATGTAATCAAATCAAATATTTAAACAAAGCTATTTGCCACTTCCAGGGCATTACCTTTTATCTAGTTTGTTAAAACGAGTCCAGTTTTCTTGTTTTTTTTCTGAACAGGTATCAACAGGTATCTTTTATCAGGGAGCAGCAGAAACAGTCTATGTAGTAGTCAGAGGTCATGATCACTACTATATAAGTCGACCAACGTTACTTATAGTAGCTTAGGTTTGGTCATGCCATGGTTTCCCACGTAAGATTACATTAAACAGAGTAAAAAAACAATTTATACTTTATACTCACGCCGTAGCTGTGTAGCGCGCGTACACTTCGGCGTACCCTGACGTGCATCTCTCCAAAAATGTAACGTCAATTCTACGCGTACCGCAAGCGCTGTGATTGCTAGAACCGCACCCTGGGTTTCACATGCTCCCTCTGCATGTGTAATTGCGCGTCAACGCGGACAACGAAGCAGAGATATAAATGAAAACCAACGCGTAGTCTATAGCGTATAGTCTTCGGCGTAAGTCCGACGCAGAAGTATAAATCAGCCAAGAGTGAGGTGAAGTGGTCGAGCACAAGGTGCAGCGACAAGCGGGTGCGTTCCTGTGAAACTGTTGCGGTCATGCTCGCCTCACGCACGCGCCCGCGCCCGCTCGTTGCCGAAGTTGAATTGTCTATAACGTTTTATAAAGGACGCGCAGCACAAATCATTAGAAGAGAGACTGATCCTCGGCTCGCTGTTAGTGAGTTTCCAGAATCTAAATAGTTATTATCTATAGGTTTTATAGGTACTATCCATAGAGCGCCTGTCATTCACTCGCGGAGCGCAACCTCTTTAACTGTTCACCAGAGAGAACCTGACTCTCTCCACTGCTTGTTTGGGTGGGTTATTTGCTGGCTGACCAACATCCCACCCCTCCTGTGATCACGGTTTGACCGTAGGCCTATGTGTATTCAGAGCCAGTGAGCAACGGACTTTCAAAATAATAATAAAAAAAAAAACTGCGTTAACGTGCGATAAAAAAATTTCGGCATTAATTAATAGGCTAAATGCGTTAACGCGATAATAACGCGTTAACTTGCCCAGCCCTAAAAATAAAATATAAATTATATAATATAATTTATTCATTTATTTATAATATTACTATGAAATATAATTTGAATTAAAGCATTTATAAAGAAATATGTTTAATATTTTTAAGCACACTTTCCAGGTTTTAAATGATAAAATAATTGTTAAAAGTGTGTAAAATCAATACAAAAAGTATTAGGATCTTTTTGAATAGGAACTGATAACATTTTACAAATAGTAAAGAATACAATAATTTTTGAAAAGTGAAAAGTTGATAAAATCCCTTTGAATTCCATTATAATGAAATGTGCTTCCTTTAAAACAAACATTTAACATTCAGAGCTCACATAAACAATATTTTGTCACACTGAGTTCATGACAGTTCAATAAAAGTCGCACTTGCAGAAAAAAACACCTTGAATCAGTGTGTGTGTGTGTGTGTGTGTGTGTGTGTGTGTGTGTGTGTGTGTGCTTGCGAGGGAGACAGTGAAAGTCCTCTAAAGTAAGATGAATGAGGCTTCATTGGCTGTGGGATTCATGTTGGGATGTGTTTGTGTGAGTGGGTGGTTGTGTGGGCGGTTTGCGTGTGTGTGTGTGTGTGTGTGTGTGTGTGTGTGTGTGCATGGAGGGATTCAGTCTAGGCTGTGAGCTGATGAGGTAGACAGAGGAGAATGTTGAATATGTCGTTGTTTTGGCAGAAGCACAATCCCAGAGTGTGTGTGAATGTGTGTGTGTCAAGCTGTTAAAATCATTAGCTGAGCTCTAATCTAAATGATTTACTGAGTTCTGCTCCTTTTACTCTCTCTGTCTTTTGCTATTGTTTTATTCCGGCTACATGTCAAAAACAGATGAGCTCTCACACACACACACACACACACACACACACACACACACACACACACACACACACACACACACACACACACACACACACACACATTCTCCAGGGTCCCTAAACTTTACTACTTCTCCTGTGTATCGCACAGTCATAGCCATACATCAAGCGCTCACTTGCTAGGGTGTTGAGAGTCTATTTAGCCTTGTGTATGTTTGCCTAACGTCCTCTCTTAAAACGTTTGTTCAGCGTTTTCCTCAAGGAGAGAAAAGTGAGTGAGCGCGAGTTGACATCAGAGAGAAAATGAGAGTTTAAACGCAGGAAATAGTTTTCTGTGCACCAGGCTCTTGCTGAAACACGCACAGAGAAGTGCTGGGAAAGGTTTCAGCACAAAGACGCTCATACAAACGCACACTTTCTTTTATTTTAATTAGGCACTGTATGCAGCGTTTGACCTTTGAGGTTAGTGTGAGTTTAGAGCATCTTGACACACAACATCGCCACTAATCCACAAACCCGCTCTGGACGGCACCAAAACCACCAGAACAAAAAACACTTTATCCCTGCAATCTGGACATCACACACCAGGACTGAACCCTGCTTTCAATTATAGCAAGAAACTCCACAGTGATGAACACTGCAGTAAAGCTGATTTCCTGTACTCAAAGCAATGCTTTGGTTGAAAGACTCCATTTATCAGCTAACATGTCACTCGCTCTCTCACGTACGTTTGTAATTTCTTGCTTTCTTTCTTTGTTTCTGTTTGATTTGTCGTTCTTTCATACCTCCGGTTCCATTGGTCGTGATGTTGTTGCTGAGGATGTTCTTGTCCAGTTTGGAAGTGCTGTCACTGCCACTGTTAACAGAGTGCTGGGGGTCTGTTAGATCCTGCATCTCCAAGGACCTGCGACAGACAAACATAACTCTTAAATACATATACACAACCGTTCAAAAATTGGGATTGGTAAGATTTTGTTTTTGAAAGAAGATTCTAAGACTCACCAATGCTGCATTTATTTGATCAAAAATATAGTAAAACAGTCATGTTTTAAAAATATTATTGCAAATTAAAATAGCGGTTTCTATTTAAATTTTTTTTTAAATGTAATTTATTCCTGTGATGGAAAAGCTGAATTTTTACTCCAGTTTTCAGTGTCAAATGATCCTTCAGAATTCATTCTAATATGCTCAACATTTTTTAATATCAATATTGAAAAAAGTTGCTGCTTATTTTTGTGGAAGCATTATTTCAGGATTATTTGATGAACAAAGTTCAAAAGAACAGCATTTATTTAAAAAAAGAAAAGAAATCTTTTTGAACATTATACATGTCTTTACTGACACTTTTGATCAATTTAATGATCAATAAATAAAAATAAATAAAATAAATAAAAAAATTAAAAAATCAACAAAAACAAATCATACTGACCCCAAAATGACTGTTACACTCACCAAGCAGAAAATGTGAGCAAAACCTGTCTTTAGCAGATGGTTTGACATATAAGCGAGTGTCATATTATCATTCTTACAATGCCAAAGAAAACATCTGTCCCAACTTGTGCATCTTCTATGAGGTTTTACCACAGAAACCTGGAAAGTTGTTTATCTAGGTCATGTTTATCTAAAATCTATATTTTCTTTTAACAAGAATTCCATGTAGCGACACAAATATGGAATATTCTTCACATTAAGCCACCCACATAAATATGAGGAGCAAAATCACAATGTGCCTTCAAACACTAATACGAAAAATTGCTTAATATTCTCAATGTCATGAGGATTAATATATATATTTTAATAAAAACAATGCAAAATACAATTTAATGACCAATAAGAAATATTTTTGCCATTTCATGCTGATGAGATATTTTTAATATGCAAAATTGTTATGAAGTTCAATGTTATTTATAATAAGGATGGTTGGCAATCAACAAGTTCAACATCCAACAGGATTTTAGGTTAATGTATATACTACATGGACAACATTTAAGTGTACAAACATTTTCTTTTTTTACCATTTGATTATTTTTGATTAGTTCCTTAAATATTTCCTGTAATGTGACAAATTATTTAAGTACACATATTCCATCCATCTATCCATCCCTTAATATAAGGTCTAAATTATACAAGAAGTTAAAAAAAGTCAAATAGTTTTGCTTTTAGCAGACACTTCAATCCAAAGAACACATGTACAAAAACAGTCCTTATAATAATGTAATGGCAATCAGAGATAAAAACAGAGCTGCTCCTCTTTCAACGTTTATGGCATAAACATCTGCATAAAATTTCTGAATACATCCCAAAGTACACATTGCTTTAACACACACACAGTAAAGCAGTCATGTTTTATCCAGGTGAAGCTGTCTCCTTTACACCCACTCAGACTCAATGACTTTAACATCCCTCTTCTCTTTATCTCTCCCTCTGACTTTATGTGTACAAAACCACTCGCTCCCACAGTCCATTGACATTGATACTCATAAATAACCCCCAAAATGGATTTCAGTGGAGAGTATGTGTGTGAAAGTGTGTTCACCTTACCTGTTGTCTACTGGGTCTGGACCATGGGAATCAGTGGTCGATTTCTTCACCTGTGGAAAGACCAGAGGAGACAGTTGATTTTGATAGTTTCTTATTCAGTGTATAAGTAATTCCCAGTCTGGAGTGATTTTTCAGCTATATGACTCAATGTGATGACCTCACTGTCCATGATTTTTGAAGCTACTGTTGCCATTTGAGCATGATTATTTGCTTTATTGCAGATGCTATCTACTGAAAGAGGTGAACATGAATAACACAATCACACTACCATTTAAAAGTTTTTCAGGTCAGTAAGATTTTCTTCTTTTTTTTTTTTTATTAATTTTAAATTTTAGTGTACAAATGACATGTGCAAGCTTCATGGATATCGAACATTAATGTTAGAGCCATAAACCTCGTTTAGAAAACAGAGTGTTTGGGCAGAGAAGGAAATACCACAGATAGAACACATATCTGAAAGGATGATAATAGTCACACATGTTAATAAATATGGTTGTGTCAATCTAAAACACCATGTGAAAATACCATATTTGACACTTTAGTTTCATTCAATATTACAAGCTTACAGCATTCTCTTAACTCTTCAGTAATATATATAGCAAAAATCACTCTGCCTTTCTCTCGACCACAATACATTATTTCCCATTCTGGCAGTTTATCTTGGTTCTTACTCTCTGTCACGCTCAATATTACTCAATCCTGAGTTAATAAAACCACAACTGCAAATTCCCTCTTTGAATTTGTCCTTGTGACCAACTCTCTCCATACTTGGATTACGTCTTTCTTTCTTGTCTACTGTCAAGGTCACCAACCAAATCAGTGCATTATTCTTAGCATCTTACATTCAAACAGAAGCTTCAATTCATGAATATTTTTTCATATTACACACTTGAATATGTAAACACTGTACTGTAAAACAAAAGGAAGGATCAAAGAGTGCCACAAGTCTATAAACTTCTCACAATCAATTTACACAGTTTACACGGCTCGTAGTCATCTGGGTCTTAATTAAAAACACACATGTAGACCTGTAAGCACACATGCACGAATGCTTATGTGTGTCAGATGTAGCGTGTGGTTTTGGGGAGAATGTTTGGCGTTGAACCAGCAACTCATGTTCACACGTACACTATTATTGAAATGTTTGAGGTCGGTAGTCTCTTATGCTCACCAAGGCTGTATTGTATTTTGATCAAAAATGCAGTAAAAACAGTAATATTGTGAAATATTGTGTTCTACATTAATATATTTTAAAAAGTAATTTATTCCTGTGATGGCAAAGCTGTATTTTCAGCATCATTACTCCAGTCTTCAGTGTCACATGATCCTTCAGAAATCATTCTAATATCTAGTGTTTTATCAATGTTGAAAACTGTTGTTCTGATTCATATTTTGTGGAAACTGTGATACTTTTTTTTTTTCAGGATTCCTTAAAGGGTTAGTTCACCCAAAAAAGGAAAAGTTCTGTCATTAATTACTCACCCACATGTCGTTCCAAACCCGAAAGACTTTCGTTCATCTTCAGAACACCAATGAAGATCAGTTTTCTGGGCCTCCATTGACAGCCTATGCGACTTCCACTTTCAAGCCCCACAAAGGTATAAAGACATCATAAAAGTAATCCATATGACTCCAGTGGTTTAACCTCAATTCTATGAAGTGACGTGAGTACTTACTTTGTTTGAGCAAAAAAACATAATTTACCACTTTTTTTTCCTTCTTTTTTTTTTTTTTTTACAAAATATTAATCTCATATTCGGAATTCTCATATTCTCATATTCATCTCATATTAATTAGTTGACGCAAGAGCAGACGTTGTTGTGGAAACGTGTTGGATATTAATATTTTGTAAATAAAGTGGTAAATTATGTTTTTTTAACAATGTTTTTACTACCTTTCTGGGGCTTAAAAGTGTTAATTGTGGAGGCTGTCAATGGAGGGACAGAAAGCTTTCAGATTTCATTAAAATTGATGACAGAATTTTCATTTTTGCATGAACTAATAACCCCTGAATAAATATAAAGTTAAAAAGCACAGCAAAAAAAAAAAAAAGTACTGTAATTTTGGATAAATTTAATGCCTCTTTTCTGATTTTTTTTTTTTTTCAGAAAAAAACCCCAAAGAATTTTACTTACCCCAAGCTTTTGAACACTTTATATGCTGTACATGTGCTATTGGGCAAATGACCTTGGAGCATTAAGGCTCCTCTCAGAAAAGTGCTGTGGTTTAGGCTCATCTCTCTGGTTCTGGGTTCTTATTTGTGCTGAGTATGGACACACCCAATATGGTCTCCTCAAATTAGCCTGACACATTCAGGGAAAGCAGGTGATCGGTCGATCGTACAGAGCTCTAAGCCTACTGTAAATCTCTCTCTGACTATAACTACTTCCTTGTCCAGCAGCATCTGTGCTTTTAGAGCAGTTAATAGAGCGTTTGAGAGCAGCCCAGCAGGATCCAGCTCCCAATGAGGCCTCTTGGTGGACAATGATCTAAGACTGTTTAACTGTACACCGTTTATAGATTTATGAAGTGACATTTGTAATTCTTTGGCAGGCGGTTCGAAAAGCAACTAGAAAATGTCACTCTGCTGAAAAAAAAAATCATCTTAAGTCGGCCTAAGCTGGTTTGCCTGTCTTGACTGGTTCAAGCTGGTCTTACAGTACTCAACAATTAAACGAGTTATATGTAGAATTCAGAAAACCTTGTTATTAGCGACACCGGTGTCCGTTAAGTGAACTACAGCCACAACTTATTGCTTGTGCTTGCACACGTACACAAGTAATGTGCAAGAGACTGAACGTGATTCAAGGCCCAGATATAATCACGGTGACGTTCTTTTTCGTTCTTTGCTTAGAAGTAAAAGTTGGAAATACCTTTGCAGTGATATACTGTTGATGAACACCGTCTATGCTGCTGTGAGCGACATTTAGATCAATATGAAAATATTTTCTGCACACACACACAACAAAAATGACAGCGGCGAGAAAGCAGCTGTTAAGAAAGCATCTGATCATACTGATGTGGATATGTTTGCACCAGCTCTGCAATTCACCGGCATCAGTTTGAATGTTCTCAAAAAATATAACAACATACAAACAAAATTTTGCACCTGGAAATTTAACAGCTATAATGTAACTCTATATATTCTAGAGTTGTCACAAGTACCGACTTCGGTACCAAGTCGGTACTGATATTTAACCCTCTGGGGACGGATTGGGCGGTACCGCCCAAAATGGGCAAATATTTACAAATGTGTAATTATCTTAAAAACTATTAATGATAGAGAGGTGCGGTCTTTTTTGCCGTCTTCCTCAGATTCCGCTGAAAACAGTGATAACAAACTTACCCGGCTTGAATACACCCTTCCTTGTTGCGCAATACCACTACGTCAAAGGCCAATGAAATCGATGTTGTTTGGCAGATTCACGAGCAACAACCAATGGAAAAATTGCCGATGGAGGAATATTTTCTTACCCAATCAGAGGAAGGTTACCATGACGTATTCTAGCAAATCGGAGGACTCTGTAGCCTTGCAAGGGGTGGTACTACATACTATTACGCAAACAGCGTTGAGTGGCAGAGACGACAGAAAGCGAACGGACGCGTCGAGTAAAAACAAGGCTTTACGGTGCTTTACGGCTTTACAGAGATATGAGAGAGAGACAGAACAATTATAATATATATATATATACACATACAATTATAGCATTATTTATTGTTTTAGCACTTTTATGATAAGCAGTAAACGATTTACGGTGGAACAAGCTCTGGAACAATTACTGGAGAGTGACGAGGAGAAAGCATTGCTTAGAAAATTCTAAGAAAAACGCCTGGGACTATTTGTAAATAAAGTAAAATTTTTCATTGTTCTTTACACATTTTATTTAACAATTACACATGTCTGTCAAACAAAGGCTTTGACAAATATATTTTTCGTTCAAAAACTGTTCACTATATTGTTGTGTGATGTGTGATTTTCAGAAATAAATGCCAAAAATCGAATTTCCGTTTTTGAAGTTCTCTAGTTTATTGTACATTTTCACTCATACTTCCTTTATAAACATATTACATGCGTGCTTATGTTAGCTTAGGGTCTTCTGAATCCATAGATACCAAACACATAGTGTTCCATCTCCATTACATATAGTTTATAAGCCCAAATGTAAAAATAGAGAAAAAGGACCAAAAAGAGCTTAGTCCCCAGAGGGTTAAAAAATGTGACAAAACATTTCCCTCTAGCATTTTGAACGCTGTTGAGCGGATTCTTAAACACCTCTGATTGGCCATTGTGTTGACGCGCTCAACATATATGTCCCTGATTGGCCATTGTGTTGACGCGCTCAACATATATGTCCCTGATTGTCCATTGTGTTGACACGCTCAACACTGTGTCTGTGATTGGCTACAATGATCAACGCTTCAGAAACATGTTGTCTTCGACGCTCTTCATCGAGCGCTTACACAGATACACACGGGAGCGTATGAAAGTGGATCAGCGGATTCGTCAATCAGCAGATATATTAGGGATCCGCTGATAGACGCCTGCTTTTAAACGCTCCCGTGTGTGTCTGTGTAAGCGCTCGGTGAAGACATCATAGATGTAATTGTTGATCATTGCAGCCAATCACAGACATATGTTGAGCGCGTCAAAACAATGGCCAATCAGAGATGTTTAAAATCCGTTGAACAGCGCTCAAAATGGTAAAGGGAAATGCTGATATCGTCACATTTTAAAAATTTCAGTACTGACTTGGTACCGACTTTTGGTACTTGGTCGGTACTTTTTGACAACTCTAATATATTCATAAACACATATTTGCCAGATGGTTACCGTGTTGAACTGGTTGAAGATGGTTTTCGAGCCTGACCAGGTAAAATGTGGCAGAGATCCCTCTAAAACAAGCCAACAGAATACCACGATCAGGCTGGGAAACCAGCTAACACACAGACAACCAGTTGTTTTTTTTGGCAGGCCAAATTGTGTATTTTTGTAAGCAACTGACACTGAAAGCATTGTCTATGCTGATTTCTGCTGAAAAACATGTTAAGAATGTGTTAAATGGAACTGCGAGTAGTAGACAATAGCCAAAAGCCTAATAAATGTAGCCAAAAAATGTAATAAACAAACACGCAATAGGCGTTTCTGCTGTGCTCTATATGCAGATTCCAGGCCCGCTTACGGGCACAGAGGCTTCACACACACCAACACACAGAACACAGTCCCCCTTTTCTTGTTCTTTTTTGTGCTTTCAGTATTATAGTTATCAGCGCTGTAACTTTATCCTCTTCCTTTCATGTAAAATACATTGTTACCTGTGCCCCCCATCCCTACATCCCCCAACACACACACATTTCAGCATATGCCCCTGGGAGGTGTAAGATTATCTGATGTGTCCCCTCCCTGAAACACTCTTCTCTAAAGGTAGGGGAAGGCAATAGAGAGAGGAAGAGAGAGGAAGAAAAAGGAAATAGAAAAGAACAGAGAGTGTGTGACAGGGCAAAGGGCTGTAGATAATGCGCACACACACAACATGTTTTTCATTCCGATCAGGTGACATTGGCTTATGTTGGTATATTTTTTGAGAACATTCAACTCCCTGAGGACACTGAAAATTAGAAATAGAAACTAAAATTGGAATGAGTGCACAGAATCGCGAAACTTGTTCCTCTGAACCAGTCCATTCAATGTCCATGTTCTCACTTTGATAAAATCATACGAACAAGATCAATCTTATAAAATGAATGTAAATACTGTCAAAATTTATCAAGGTAGTGCATGCAATAAAATACTAAAATATTATAAAATAGCAGTTAAAAACATTACAGTTATTCTATGCACATATTTTACAAAGTGCAATCCACACAAATTGGAGAATCTCCAACACATTATTTTAGTAATTAAAGTTATATGCAACTGTTTTTTTGTTCAAAAAATATATCATCAATCCTTCTTTCAAAATGTGTTTTTGTCTTAGCCTGATTCAACATGGTAAGCCTATTATAAAGGGTTTATATTTTAGACCTTACGGGATGGTTTTTGCAGGAAATTGCATGCATACGTCACTCATCCGAGTGTGTCTCGTCATATTCGTAAATAGTGAAAAGTTACTCTGGCTACTTTGACGCATGTATGGTGTGAGAGTGACATATGTTAGTTGCCACAACAAGCGAGAAAGGTTGACTTGGAACAGCTAAATCTCAAACCTCCGGGAAATCACTCGTTAAAAAAAAAAGAAGCCAAACAGAGGAGATTCTGCTTGCAAAAAGAGAACGCGACAGAGCTCGTAATAAAACGAGAATCAACATTGGCTTGGCTTTTTAGAGATGGCGAGAACTGAGGGATTTGAAATGAAGGGATTTGTAAAAGTAATGTGGAGACGGCATTTTATTTTATTTCGGTATTTTATTGAACTGACATATTGTCATATGTAGTTCTCTAACAGAGTTCATTGTAAAGCATTATTGTGAAGGATCATTTCATTACGTGTTGCTGTAGCACTGTGCTGGAATTTATTTTCAAGGAAGCTCCGTGTCTATTAATGGATATAGCTACAGCAACGGCTTCAGCTAGTCCTAAGATCTTTCCATCTAAACTGGTTACATCTCTTAAGACTAGTAGTTAATATTTTATGAGCAGCAGGTTAATCTCTCTCTTTTTTAGTTATGACAAAAGAACCATATTCATCCGCACACACAGTCACGCAGAGCCGAAGCGCAACCAAAACAATGTTTTTCTACAAAATGCATGCTGTTTTGTTTTTTAACAGCTAGAGGACCAAAAGTTACATAGGGTACTTTTATTTAATTTTAGCATGACGCTACATTGCCACAACAGTCATGCAGCAGTGTTATGTGGTTAAAAATATGTTTTTGATCAGTCAAATCAACTAAAATGACCAGTCACGGCACCACCCCATATGTTGGACTGCTCCGTTTCCATGTCAACCTAGTGTATGAAGTCTGAATGGTATATTCCGCCAGGGGAAAGGGGTCAGAGGGAAACTGGACACCAGGCCAAGCCCTATAGACAGACACACCTTCGCAGCTTTGAATGAGTGTGTGTGCGTATGTGTATGATCTTGTGTGCAACTACGTGAGCGACGCTGTCTTTCTCTTCCTCTGGCTCATTGATTCCCGTATCTTTGTACAGCAACCAGAGTGTTTACACACACACAACACAAGTCTCCATACATGCGCATTGTAGTATGTGTATCATCTTAAGAAATGAGTTGAAACTTTATATAAAAAAGCACTCTAGCATTAAAGTGCTCCCTTCCCCTCTGATTGCAGCAGAAAAAAAATGCTGCTTAATTATTCATGAGGTCTTGTGCTTGTGTCAGCTTTTCGTTAATTATTTAAATTAATCTCATTAACGAAAGGCCAGGTTTCAGGAGCATTTAATTAAATGATGAATTGCTTCCCAGATGTCGACGTGCTTGTTAAATAATGTGCTCAGGCTGGACCCAAAGCTGTCAGCTAAACTCAACCCAAAACTGCACACAAGGACCATCATAGTGCACATTAGTGTCATTATACTCCACAACTTAATGCAGTTATCAAGATCAAGAGGAGAATTGTCATCAATGATTCTATGTGATAAAAAAAAAACATCTAATAACCATTGCTGGTATGCACAGCTTCAGGAACGATACCGTCTGCTCAAACTCCCAGCTTGTTTTGACAGCTTGTACTGATTCAAACGAGATTACACAATTTAGAATTTAGTCTCATCAAACTCAATGCCAGTACTTGAATACTTAACATTTATATTAAAACACAAGGTCTGAAAGGATCCTAAATAAAAACATTACATACTGCCCCAAAGATTTCCATTTTATGTTTATTTCTATAAATTCATTTTTTTTCTTCCTCAAACTAAAGGGGCATGTGTTTAAAAGTTGAGGCAGTAAGATTGTTTAAGTCTCTTTTGCTCACCAAATTTGATCAATTGTTTATTACAATTTAAAATAACTGTTTTCTATTTTAATATTGTAACATGTCATTTATTCCTGTGATGGCAAAGCTGAATTTTTAGCATCATTACTCCAGTCTTCACTCAAATGATCCTTCAGAAATCATTCTTATGTGCTGATTTGCTGCTAAAAAAATCCTATTATTATCAATGTAGAAAACAGTTGTGCTGCTTCATATTTTTGTGGAAACCATGGATCCAGATTTTTTTATTTTGCAGAATTCTTTGAAGAACGTAAAGCATGTATTTGAAATATAATTCTTTTGTAACATGTCTTTACTGTCACTTTTGATCAATTTAATGCATCCTTGCTGAATAGAAGTATTAATTTCTTGACTAAAAATCTTACTGATTCCAAACCCAAACTGACCCATTTTTTGTGATAGTAGGGTAGGCAATTTGTTTTATAAACACTTTTTGTTATACTGTTTTAAAACTCTCTTTATATCCTGATAGCAACAAATAATAGAAGTGGTCTAAATAAACCATGTATATATATCTTCTGGGGACGTCTCAGGACCAAAACATTTTCGTCCAATCATTGCATTCGGTCCGAATGCAATGATACGATGTCCTACCTGCCTGTCAACATATGTATAACCATAGCTCTGCACACCCAGCTCATGCAGACATCACACATCATCAGCCGTAAACAAACAGCAGCCGCCTTTTACAGTTCCTTCTGAACCAGAACAACAAGCTTATCCTGCATTCATGACATGTCGTAATCGAAATTATGAGATGGCAATCTGTGACGTTCTACAAGGGAATTAAGACTGATATTTTAAGTGAGGTGTGAGTCGATTTACAGATTAAGCGACAAGCCACAGGTGTATAAAACAGATAACCATCGGGATGATGAGAATTTTATGAAGAGTTTGAGACTTACAATTTTATGAAGAGAAATGACTAACAAGCTTGCTCACTTTTTCATCAAACTTTTCAAATCTGCGTTTGGATTGCTACTTGTTTGTTTTGACGTTAAAGACGGTGCTTGTTTAGCTATAAAGCAAGCCCACAACTTCTTTTCAAAGTCTAGAATATTTATAAATATTACTGTGTCGGCTCAGTAGCTTTCAACACACTTACAACTTGTACTCTCCGTTATTTGTGGTTATTTGCTGATTACTCTTAAATTGGGAGGTGTAAATATGTGAATGTGAAGCCTTGTTTTCTGATCTCCTCTCTCTGCCTCGTCCCCTCTTCCTCCCTCTCTGTAGGTGTGTGTATGTGTGTGTGTGTGTGTGTGTGTGTGTGTGTGTGTGTGTGTAACCTGAGTCCTCTCTCTCTGTCTGTGGTCTCTGCTCTGGGGCTCTGGGGCACAGACTGCACCAGAGGAAAAGGCTGCAGCTACACCCCCCTTTTCATTTTACTCCTCTGCTATTTTTCTCCAGAACCAAAAGCATTGATCCCCTGAGTCACAAAATACCCCCCTCCACCCACACCTCAATCTCCCTCTTCCTCTCCTTCCATTACCCCAAACACCCCCAGATCAGTATCCGTCCTCATCTGGATTATGGACGCCTGTCTGTCTTTTTCAGAGCAATCATGTACGCATACCCATATATGTTATCGAAATGTAAAAAACATTTTTTTTTTTATCTTTTTCCAAAAAAAAAAAAACATAATGGAATTATTCATCTGACTACTAACATATAAGCACAAAGACTGAAAAAGACACACTGAGAAAGACTGAAATCATTTCAACATTGTGTGTGTGTGTGTGTTGTACTGTCACTATGTGTGCGTATGTGACACTGTTCAGACTGTGGTGGCCATATGGCTACTGTGCTCTACACTTCAGCTCACATCTGTTGTGTATTAAAGACCTAACGCTGCTCAGTACACACCTGGGTGGCCTTTTCACACACACACTTATTCATGCACACAAACACACTCACACTTCAAACCGCACAATCAAACTTTTCAATTATCACATAGTATAGACCAGAGTTTCCAACCTTTTTTTTTGCCTTGAATAGCAATGCCAAACCAGAAATGAGTTCATTGACTGATTCTTTACTGGAAATCATTCAGCATTATCATAAAAAGTGAACATTATTAATTTTCCAGGGGGCAATTTTGTAGGTACTTTCTCGAGTGCGATACACATTTTTCAGGATTCTTTAAAGAATAGAAAGTTACATTTTGGAGAAACCGTCTCAAAAACACCAGTGAATATATTGCAAAATTATCTCCAATAAAGTAATTTATACACAATATAAGATAATCTTCTGACAGATAAGGTATAAAAGCTATAATGTTGTAAAACACATCTAATAGTTGTAGTTCACTCACGCTCTGTTCATTCAGCTCCTGTGTATTCTCCATTAGTTGAACTTCCACTCCCCTCAACTACAGTCCAGACACCTGCAAATGAAGGATGCTTTTAAAATCGCCAAAAACACAATACAATGCATAGGCATCCCTCTCTCGTATCTCTCTCTCTCTCTCTCTCTTCCTTTGTGTCTGTGAGTATATGTGTGTAGGACGGGAAGCAAGAAGTCTGGTAACTTCACTGTATCATATCCAGCCAGACTGAAGTAAATATCATTTACAGAAGTAAACATTCAACAATGGGTAGAGAGAAATGTAATCAATGTAACACACACACACAAATGCACTTATTCAGTACACAAAACGCCAAGCTGTCGTTTACTAAACGCCAAGTCACTAAAACCATCTAACCATGACTTCTACCTCCCAGTAAACCCCTTTCCACCCACCATCTTTATCTTTCTCTTTTCCCATCCTTCCTCTGTCATTTAAAAGCTTGAAACTGAGGCAAATTGCTTTGAAACCTCCCGAGGCCTCAGTAATGAAAAGCACTCTTATTCAAAATCTCTTTGAAAGACATTGAAAGCATCGGGATCAGGAGAATAGGTTTATTTTCTGTCCTGCCCCAGGTACCAGACCAGTGGTTCACAAACCTTGAGAGATGAAATTTGTCTAAAAGTCTCTAGAACAAAAAAGTGTTAAAAAAAAATATGGTAACATTGAAATGAACTGATTTGATTAAAAATATTATTTTATTATTAATTACAAAAATGAAACTTATGCAAGATTACACTAACAAAAGTTATTTTAAAGTTCACAGTTCAAGTAGAAATAGCTCCAGTGGAACAAATTCTCTTTATGGGAATGCAACAGGAAAAGGTTTATATATATATTAACCAAATAAAATCTTGATTTTAGGGGCAGGGGCATCATGCATATATTTATGAATTTACTCGGACAGTCTTGTCTCACTTAATACCCTAGTCAATAAGAAAACTTACTATTAGATAAGTACTATTTATTTATTTTTTTTTAGCTGAAAGGAGGCCAAGTGTTCTAAAGCCAATATAACATATTTGGTAACACTTTATTTTATAGTGTCCTTGTTACATATGTTACATGTACCTACCATAGTAATAACAGTAAATTATGCATAATTACATGTGACTAACCCTCAACCAAACCCTAACCCTATAGTAAGTACATGTAGTTACTTATTATTACTCAGTACTTAAATATATAATTAAACTGTAACAATGTCACCTTAAAATAAAGTGTTACCACATATTGTCTTTTTCTTAACACACCATTTATGAGTTTGCTGGACAAAGTGGGTACAAGATGAAATTTAATTTTAAAGTAAATGATCTGAGAAACGTGCAACTCAATTGAACTGCCGAAATGTAAAAAAAAAAAAAAAAATAAAACTGAATTGGTGATTTCTGTCAAAGCATTAGACTAACACCTGTTTCTACCAAAAAATAAAATAAAATCTTCATTGTAACAAGTTTTGACTTTGTTCAAAATCCTGAGGGGTCAGCTTGAAGGGTCATGGTGCTTCTGTCATGATGCTTCTGTTTAGGAATATATATGGCAGCATATATATAGATTACAGTGACCTATAAGATCAATGGATGTAAATGGGAAGTCTCCACGTGTGTGCGTGCCTGTGTGTGTGTGTGTGTGTGTGTGTGTGTGTGTGTGTGTGTGTGTGTGTGTGTGTGTGTGTGTGTGTGTGTGTGTGAGAGAGAGAGAGGGAGAGAGAGTATAAGAGAGAGAAAGAGAGTTGAAGGACAGCTTGAAGAGCAGATCATTTGAATTTTTCATTTGCTTGGTGAAGCTGTGTTCTGAAATTCTAGCCTTTAATACTCAGGCGGGGGAATGAGCTGAGCAGCATTGATTTTTACTGTTATCACTCAGTGCCCTCTGAGCCTACTGTCCTCACACACACACACACGCGCGCGAGCGCGCGCGCACACACACACACACACACACACACACAAGCAAACACAATGAACAGATGGACAGCCAAATAGCAAAAGACACATTGCACTAACCATGTAATGCTGAGGAGCTGGTATTTATTTCCCTTCTGTCAAATCAAAAGCCTATGCAATAGTCCCAGATCAAACATTTGATTGTCAAATAAGAAAAAACAGACATAAAGACAACAGTCTAGGGATTGTAAACGGTCCAATTAGAGCAGACCATTCCGTCTCAAAATAACAAAGAGCGCCAGCGCGCTTTACTGTTATTGTCATGAAAGCACGCGGAGCGTTTAGTGGCGCGGCATTCTGCGCGCGACTCGACACAGCCGCAGCACGCGCGCAGGAAAGCCAAATACTCCAAAGCTTTCGTTTTCCTCCCTTTAAATCATCAGAGCTCACTCCACTGACAAAACACACCGCCTATTAATAAATAAACAAGCTGGACCAGGAACAGTTTTCATTTGAGCAAAATAATTAGTCCACATGTGAAATTTTTAAATTAATATATTGAGTGTAAATTCATTATTTATTATAACCGATTTCATTATTTAATTTATAGATAGCCCTCATTGGTTTAACGACATTGCCTAAATTGTTCTCTTCTCCAACGTAAAAGCACACTTTAAAATTAAAGTTTCCAGTTGGGAGAGCTTTTTTATTGTTCAGAAAACCATCTGTTCTGGTGCTTTTAAAAACCCAGAACGCAATATGCTGATCTATGTAATAATCAAGATCTCCAAAGAACCACATAGCTCAACTCAGAACCTTCCATAGCGAAAAACGGTTCTAAGGTGCCACAAAGACAAACCAAAGAACCTTAATTTTCAAGTGTACTTTCCAATTTATATTGACAAAATGTATGCATTATTTTACTAGTCACGTGCAGTTCACATCCAAGTGGACAGATCTTAAAAAGCCATTTTTAACCATTCAGGGTGTGGTATAACATCCAAACCTCCATGGATGATTAGGCCCTACCATTGACCCTTACCCATAATATGACTACCCTCTTATGTCATTGTGTTTTTTTTAAATATTAATGACAACCATAGGGCTGACGAAAATAGTGATGCATGCACCAAGTTCACATTTACAGATGAAAATAAATTATTAATTTATTATTTTAAAGAAAAAACATTGAGACTTTGTTTGAGGTTTAATAATTCATCTACTAAGAGATCTACATGTGATCAAATCAAATACTGCTTATAGATAGCATACTTCCAGAGCCCCTATAATCTACTTAGAAAAAAGCGTTTAAAATATTGTCCCAGCATTCGGTCCAAATGTGCATCGTAAATCCATCAAATTGCCTTGCAATCTTTAAGAATAGCTCAAATGTTTAAATGCTTACAAGTCTTACGCCAATGTTTGAGGCCTGGAGATGGCCAAGGAGGAGGTCACTGGTGTTCTCTTATGTAATTGTTGGCTAGTACACTCCATCTTATTACCAGCCACCAGAGCGACCTGTGTGTTGTGAATTATTTCGTGTTAAGTGTGTAATCTAATCCGGGCTCCTTCTCTGGTATCGGTTTGAGCTGCTATCGACAGCGCGAGAAAGCGACCAATGGCCAACGCGCAATGAAGCTGCTTCAGGGTCGGGATGATATTCCCGTTTCCTCCGTATCAAATACAAACACAAACTCCACGTGCATGGGAAAACGGACATGGCATGCGATATCCAAACGGACACGGGAATCACCCAAGAAACTCTTTAAGGAAAAGTTAACCAGTAAATAAAACAAAAATGTGTCAACTAAAGAACTGTTCAAAACAAGACATATGGGCTAATGACTGCACTTCATGCATGAAGTAAAAAAAAAAAAAAATAATCAACGAAGCGATTGTTGACCAAATAACTCGAAATTTGAAACAGAAAAATCGAATCCGTGTAATAGTGTTTAGAGAACAAAAGCATCATTGTCCTAACAACATATTTGTTTTCCACCCCTTTAACGTGTCACAATTTGTAATTTCTGGTCTTTTCAGTTTCAAATCGATTTTCTTTATCAGTGAAAAAAAATTTCAAAGACTCTTGCACAACTTTTACTTTAATAATTTTCAGGCACCAGTTAAATTTTCCATTTTAGTGCGTAGACATTTTTGAACAGTGATAATTTGTAGAATTGTTTTATATTAGTTTTTATAGGTGGTTTAATGAGGAAATAAAGCAGAAATTACTCTGAACTGTAACCTTCTTTAAGAGCCCTAGATTTCACAGTCTTAGGCGCAGGCGCGAGCAGGTGCTCCAAACTGCTTTTAGGCGTTGTATGTAGTCATAAATATTTTGCAAAACTTTTATAGTTTCTGAATAGTGAGCTATTTTATGGTTCAAAATGGTTACTTTACTTACGCTTAGGAGTTGTGCGTTGCTACGATATCCAAACTCTCCAGAAGGTCCGTGCGCATTCAGTCTGTTGACATGCTCATCCAAAAATATTCAAGTGGTCGAGCTGCGTGAAGCGCGAGGAACAGCTCACGCCAGTTAGTGCACGCGCTGTCAGTGAAGCTCGCGGGGAAGTCCTCCCTAAGTTCATGAGAGCTGCACTGGCCGCACCGGAGCGGAACGCTCCAACCGACAGATCACCACTATAACCCAAACTCCGAGGAGCTCTGTCTTGGACTAGCCGTGTTTTCCCCTTTAATTTACGCTCCTAAAGTCAACGTGAGCACACGCGCACTCCGTGGTCTACTTCATTATTAAAGTTCTCTTGCAGCGGCGGGGCAAGAGCGCTCATTGATGCGCATGCGCGCAGCTGCCATGCGGGGTGCTGCTGTTGGCTCGCACCCAAGCCAGTAATGGGGCACAGCACAAGGGCCAGGATGAGGTTCTTATTAATAGTTTTGTCCGAGTGATCAGCTCAGTTTTATTTACCACAGCCACACAACAACAACCAAGTCAAACCCTTGTTTTGGGATCAGATTCACTCACACTTATGCAATCTTGCACTTGGACTTCCACTTCCACCCTAATGGACCAAGCAGCAAGAAAAGGGAGCTCCTCTAATTAACATTTATCAACACTTAGACCAGCCAAAGCACTAAAATAGCTCAGGTTTATTTAGGTTTATAAAACACGTCCTCACATGACGGCAGGAAAAGTCAGCTGAAGATCAGGGAGCAATGACAAAAAAATGGGTGAAAATGTCAGTTGCATGGAAGTTGTTGGGGAAAGTTACTTTTAAAAGTAATGCCATACAATATTGCGTTTCTCCCTAAAAAAGTAGCCAATTGCTTTACCTTGGCTGGGCTTCCTCGTTTGTTTTTAACAACTAATATATGTATGCGTACTGTATACAACAACTATGTATTAAAAACGGAAACGTTTTTCCTTTGTGTTTTTCACGTACAGACGACAACGTTGTCAAAACTATCCCTGTGTGCACTTCGCACGAAAACGACTAAAAACACTGTCAGGCCAGTAGTTGGCGACGTCACTTTGTAAAGAAACACTACGCACCTATAGACTGAACATATAATACGCATGCGCAGGATATCACAGTTTTCACAAATTCACATTTTTGTAGTTTACATGGAGACGTTAAAGGTAGTTTTCATAAATTTGCACTTTGAATCCTGTTTCCAAAAGTTGAACGAGAAGGGTCTGAATTTGTCCTATAGTTCTACAAACCATGCCCCTGCAAATTACACCCACTACAACAAGTTACACCTCCCGCAAAGTGGATGTCATTGACTAAAATAATCTTTTTAAGTAAATTATATTTTATGTATGAAATGTTTGTAAGACTAACTTATACTGTTATAACTTATATATAAGTATGAAATTGCAGCTATAGGTAAAACAAAAGCTATATCATAAAATAAATGATACAATAAAAATAATTACACTCATGGTAATTACAGCTAAAAACCTACCCCCAAACCCTAAACCTACCCCTTCCATAAAATTTTAATTTTCTGTAGAGTTCCATAATTAAAATATTTTAGAAACTGAGGAAAACAAACAGGATGACTTACGGCGGTGACATTTTAGGGGGGCGTAACTTAAGGTAGGGGGCAGTTTATAGGGCATGGTTTGTAGTAAAACGGGACCAGACGGACACACTTGAAATGAATGACCAAAACGCATAAAAAGTTTTCTGTTTTTAGTTGTAAAAAGGGTTGTGTAAACGGCCCCTTAATCTAGAACTACAATAACCATTATGTTTACACAGGGCGCACAATGCCTCTGCACTTACTCCTCATTTCTCTCAACATGGGGATAGGAGAGCTGTCAGTCAATGGGAAAACAAAGTAAGGTGCGTTACTTTTTTGAAAAAATAGCTAAATCTAAAAGTAATCTGAAAACGACTATTAGAACTTGCACCATGTACGCCCACTCACTCTTAACCACAAATCTGTCTGGTAAAAAAATGGCATAATGGCACAGTAGTCTCTGCAGATGTTGTACAAAAAAAACTGACTGTGGGCAAGTAACTTAACAGCTTTTTTTACCTTTCACCTCAAAAATCTATTGTATGCATATGAGCAAATGCAATGAGGTAGAAAGACTAAAAGAGAGCAACATAAAGCAATAAAGCTCCACAATGAAGCAAGTTGCCGCTTAAATGTGCTCAGCGATTACTGCTATGTTAGCCAGACTCCTCCTCAAGCACTGAAAAATGATGCTCCTGAGGGCCACATTGGGTTATGTTTGACTGACACACTGTTACAGAAAGAAAACAAGAATTTCATGCTGTTGAGTGGAATGTAACTAGCAGGGGGCTGCTGTTGATCTGCAAGCTTAACTCCACATGCTGCATGAGAATTTGGCTCCATAAACATCAGGAAAGAAACAACATCACACTCTCCCAAAACACCAGGGAGATGAACACACACCTCTGCTCAGGTCATTTTAAAACTGCTTTATATTTAAGAGCCACTTGGTGAAATTGGCAGTATATTCAAAGGAATTGGACTATTGAAAGCTTCTAATTATAAGAAAAAAAAATTAAATCAGTCCAAAGGTCTTTAAGAGCAAGTGCAGGCAGGCCATACTTTTCGGCTAACATGCGCTCAGCAGGGTCTTATTTATAGACCTGTGCAAAACTTTTGGCTGCACACAGCACTGTGCTGACATGGTAGAACCAGAAGATGCCTGTCAAACAAAGAATAAAAATACACCGAGAGGGGCGCGAATGGGGTTGCATCTGGCATGTTGGCGTAAAGACGCACGGTTTATGCCCCCTCCCCCACAGCACGCACATAAGCCTATGTTGCCCACATATTGTGCAATAAGTGCATGAAAAACAATAAGCACTGCCAGAAATCTTCATTTGCAGCCTCAGATATGTACTTTTTATCCAAAAACGAAAATTATAATCATTTACTCACCCTCACCCATTTACTCTCTCTCTCTCTCTCTCCTGCGGTTTAAAAAATACGATATTTTGAATAATGTTTCAGCTGTTTCTCAAAAGTAACATGAAATTAATCCATACAACTCAATTGATATATTCTAAGTCTAAGACATTATCACTTCATATTGATACACAAATTTAAGCCTCTTCACTCTCAAATCAAATCAAAACAAAACATTGATTTGTTTCAGTCAACTTCTTTTGTGTTCCACAGAAGAAAGAAAGCTTATGAGCTTGGAATGACATGAGGGTGAGTAAATGACCAAATTTGACATTTATTTAGCACACTTTTATCAAAGCAAATTACAAAATGTTAATGGCTAAAAAGTAAATGAAATATAAAATTTAAGCCTCCAGTTGTTGCAGACAGTAGCAGGTGAACATTTATTAAAGGCTCTATGGTGACTAACATAGTATAATTAAATATGACTGTTTAACACCTCTAAAGGCTTATTGGTGTTTTGTAAACACGCCGTCCGAGACTTATTTGTAAAGCGCCTTGTGTCTGTTATTCAAGTGTAATTGATGTACTGTGGCTTGACCGTAAAGTATAACATGCACTAGTTCTCCTCTGCATTTTAAACCGTGATATATGCATCAATGACGGACTGTAATGAAAAGACATCATTTAATAGATTTCATTAGTAGTTCAAGTGCTGTAACCAAACTCCTGATAAGTGCAGAGAAGGGAGGACTGTGGTCACTGAGCCCCAGAGACAGGCTCCTTAAGCAGGCTAATGAACTCGGCCCGGCCGTGTGGGCTCTGATGGTTCCAGCAGCTGCCTGCTCGGGGAACAAAGGAAATATTTAACACCTCATAAATTCTGTTAATACCTGAAGAAAGGAGGCCAGAAAAAAACGCTCATGATTCGAAACACTTACAGGATGAATTCTGCGAGTCAGAAACAATCAACAGAGGCGGAGAGTGAAGAGGAGTGTGTGACAGAAATACTTTTGACATGTTTGTTATTTTAGAATTGTCGCTGATGTAGACGTCTTGGTATTGGGTTCCATGTGTCTTTGCATGTAAGGGAGAGAGTGAAGTTTCCCCGCTGGAAATTGTTTACGACATTTCCTCATATAGTAGAATGCATATGCCTCTGTATGACTCTGAACATTTATTTCTAAGTGAATGTCAGTTTTAAAATAAGCCATCATGTCTACGTACATGTGGGAGAGTGTGTATTTATGTGTTTGTGTAGACTCTGACTTCTGTTTTTTGCATTGAGACTGGATACTCTGGGTCAAATCATAAATATTTGGAACTGACAGAGTAGAGTTTCATTTGGCAGGCTTTAAATTCTTTTGAAGCAATACGTTGTTCATTAAAAAGGTACTACAGGAAAACAAATAACACAGAGACCAATTTAACATCTAAGAATATATCCAATTTGGTAACATCGACTAATAGGGCAAAGGTCAAATCACTTACAGATTGTCACTGTCCTCCTCAAGCTAACAGAAGTGTGGAAATAAAATATTTGCCAGCGATTAGACTAATTTTTATATGTGAGGTGAGTATGTGAGGTCTGGAGGTCACAACAGTGATGCATGATCTACAGTTGCACATAATCTGAGTTTAGAGGGCACATCATATCCGAATAGCGAGACAGAGAGAGAGAGAGAGAGAGAGAGAGAGAGGCGAAAGAGACCGACAGAGAGGAATTGTGTCTGTGTGTCTGTGTGCGTGTGTGTCCTGTCCAGCACCATTGTTATTTCATTAGGGTGTAGAATTACTTCCATTAACTCAGCATGTCGGCTGGACCTAAAGAACCTCTCTCTCTCTCTCTCTCTCTCTCTCTCTCTCTCTCTCTCTCTCTCTCTCTCTGTCTCTCTCTCATGGACACATGGACTTTCCATTAAAGTATCACAAGGCATGCTTAGTGCTAAATGAATAAAGGGCTTGACATACACCTTAAAGATGCATCAGGGCTCTAGACAAAAAAAATAAAAATGACAAGGGAGCCATTGACTGCATTAAATTGGTTGTTCAGAATATGTGAACAACCAACTGTATGTTCAGAAACTATAATATATTTTCACAACATACAGTATGTAAGTAAAAAAAATCTGTAGAAAATTGGAAAAGGTACTGGTAATTTTCTGCCTGGACATTATCCGTTAAATTTATGGTCATTTCCTTCAACCCTAAAACACAACACAATCCAATGCATAATTCAAAATACGGGTAAAACGAATACGAAAAATTTATTTATAACGGTTATTGATTCATTTTGAAACTAACATAATGGAGAAATGGTTCAAGTATTATTGAGGTAGTCAGTTGTGAACTCTGAACGATTCACGGACTGTGCAAGTCTGATTCAAACTGCTAACTCACAAGCGAGTTCTAATCAGTTTTGTGAATCATTTAGACTAAAGCGTTAAAAAGAACCGATTCATAGAAGACAATTATTTGCGAATTGGACACCACAGCTTGCGCTGTTAATTGTGACATGCATAAAACATTGATGTGCGCTCTAACAAGATATATGACGAAACCACATATGGACACACACAAATCTTGCCCGACTAACTAGACTTTAAATTGTCAAAAAATTTTATTTTTTGTTGCATTTGGAATCATTTTCTTTGCATTCTGGAGCCAATGTGGTCTTTTCAGCAAGAAATTTTGTTGAATGGTTTTGAGTCAAGACTGTGACTGTCAGGGTTCTGTCACTTCTGTCCGGTCTATTTCTCGGTTTTGTGACAGAGCCCTGACACTCCTGTTTTGTTTTGTTTTATGTGCTTTCATGTCATGTTTTGTCTTGTGCTGTGTTGCATGCAGCTTGTGTTTTTCACTGGCTGCATGATTTCATGTTGTCATGTTTTGTTCTCATTGGCTGCGTTCATGTCTCGTTTTGTGTTAGCACATGGCTTGTGATTTGTTTTACTGGCCATCTGCTTGTGTTTTAGTCATGTTTGGTGTGAGCACATGGCTTGTCATGTATGTTTCCTTGTGCCATGTGCTCACCTGTCGATTGTCTAGTCCCTCCCATCTTGTTACCTGATTATTGATTCATTTGCCCCGTCTGTCCTCCCACGTTACCCTCTTTTGTTTGCTTCACTATTTATTCTCCTTGTGTTTTCAGTCCTGTGCTGGTTCGTCGTCTAACCTTGTATGTCGTCGCTTCTTGTTTCGTGTCCCTGCCAAGTCCAGTCTGTGAAGTCTTGAGTCCTGTCTTGTTTTCCCCCACGGGGTAGTTTTTGTTTGCTCTAGCTTCCTTTTTATAATTAATAAAAACCCATTGTCCTGCATT
Organism: Gila orcuttii; assembly: GCA_026230005.1. NCBI lineage: Eukaryota > Metazoa > Chordata > Actinopteri > Cypriniformes > Leuciscidae > Gila > Gila orcuttii. Next base: position 14,318,147 of record JAPDVR010000021.1, on the reverse strand, counting down.
TGAGTCCTCGCTACTTTCCTCAACCCAAACCCTGACAGTGACTCAATGAGTAGTCAATAATGTACTGTATAATATGGTGAATTTAACATACCTCCATGGCTCAGCAGCACTCCAGAACTTTACTTCATGCCAGACTGGATCCTGACTTGTCATCTACGATTCGAAGAAACCTTCAGCCTACGTGGAATTACACTGGCAATTTATATGTCTCTGGAAAGGTAGCAGAAAGGTTATATACCAATCCATGATGTCTTCATTATGAATTGGTATGTTTGTGTAGGTGGAGAAGGAATTATCACACATAACCAACATCTGTACTGCCATTTTAATGACTGTTATAATATGAACGCATTCCACTATATTAGTCTGGTCAATTGAACAAAACCACATCTTTGTCTGCCAATAGAGCCCCATGAGTTTTTGTCTGACTACTGAGCAGTTTTCTGGTGACTGAAGTCAGCGCCTTGCATGTCCTCAGAGTATATACAAATTAGTGGGATACCACAATTTAAAAGTTTATGAGCAGTCATGGTGAAGAGCTAAAAAACTGAAAGTGAATTAGATGATTTGTTAACCAATGAGTCATGATCAGACACAGTGAACCCATCTTACCCACAAGCCCCAAAATTACGTGGATACAGTGGAATGCACGCAACTCCCAGCATGCTTTGAGACTGCAGCCCTGGCTTCGACGTCCTGGCAACAATGGCCATCTCCAAGGATAATATACGACTGGCCAGTCTCAAACGCCGCCTCTCTCTGGAATCCCTGATAGAACTCACACACACACAATGTACTTCTGTCCAAGATCTGCAAAAACGTGCACAATGTTTTCATTGCTAATGAGTGCATGAGGGGAAATAAACACTAAGGGTTATATTAGCAAGAAGATGATCAGAAAATAACTCCATGTAAGAGTGAGAAAATGGAGTGTCTCACATGTTTCTATTTTCCATTAGAGGCACATTCCTTCAACATGCCTTAATAATCCAACTAATTAGCCTTCTGAGCTTTAATTATAAACTTCCAGCACTAATATCAACAGAAATGTTTTCATTTTGATTCTAGGTGTGGTATATCTCCAATGCTAATGACCTCATGTTTGAAAGGTCCACAATTAACTCTCAACTTCAGAGTTCAGTGCTGGCAGTAACAGAGAACAGGTCTGCCCGACCGGCTCAGAAAAAAAAAACACATTTCATACCAATGACCTGCACCTGCAAGCATAACCGTAAAAATTCTGAAATGTCACTGTGAAATTAAATTGACAATTACAGGCCCTGTGAGAGTCTTGAGACACCAAATTAAGACAAACCCAGAGGCTCAATAAATCAGTCTGACTAAAACGTACAAGCACACTGATTGCACAAATTTTGGATTCAGCTTTATAACATGATCAGCTTTTGTATGTTTTACTGCCTTTTTTTTTTTTTTTTTTTTGCTTTACAAAGTGGGAAACTGTGAATCGTGATAATATATAACAAAAAGCAAGCAGCATAAAATAGTGCTCTGATTAAACAACACAGCAAAAACTTATTTTTTTGTTAATTAAAAACTACAGATGTTTTATGTTCACTCACTCTCTTGACAAAGGGTTAATACAAACTCACCTTTCCTTTTTTTTTTTTTACAAGGCAGTTAAACATGTCCAAAATGAAAGTAACTTGGCTCTTCTTCAGAATTACTGACATGTTTCTCACTGGAACTTCACATACTGTACATAAGTCAGGACAGCCAAGAGAGACATTGTGCAATTTCAAAGATCTTTTTTTTGTTTTGTTTTGTGGGGGTTGCATTTGTCACTATTTATTCAGCAAGACAGTATAGAGAGATGATAAAAAAAATAATGGAGTGACAGTCAAATTGGGATTGATACACAAAACGAGCCAGAATCAAACTCATGACTCCCACTCCAAGAAAACGGCTCTAACTTTGGTGAGATCTTTGAAGCACTTTAAACCATATCAGATTATGCCCATTTATCGAGCATGCATTGAAAATGCCTCTCAAATGTCACTTTCTAATTATACCTCTCTTCTCCTCAACTCAAGCCTGTTTAATACAGTTGCTGTAATGCCCCCAAAATAATGTGTAATTCTTCTAGCTAAAAATGTTTAACTAGCATGACATCATTGAAAGAGGTGCATTTACCTTCTAAACGGCCCTTTTTATATTTCTGATGGCTCTTCATTGCACAAACATGTATTTTTAACAACCATTAGATCTTAAGTGTACTCATCCACAAATGGTTCTTAGATATCCTTTCCATTTTATTACACCCAAACTCCCAAGTCTATTGAAAAAGATATCTTAATAGTCAAAATTAAATATTAAGAATTCTGAACATTTATTCACATAAGCTTTTGCCATGAGTACCATTGATGCAAGATTTAAAATAAGAATCACATCAAAACAGAATTAATTTGTTCTGAGCTCTGAAGTATCACCGCATAGGCTTATGAGCACACAACCGTGTTTTTGGACACTGTAATTTGGATCCCTCACTGGTTATGTGTCTTTGATGGTGGCTCTGTTAGATAATACTCATTATTAAACAAAGATCTGTAACTCTTTTTGACTGACCCAGTGTTTAACTAGTCACAGTCTACCAACCAACCCTGCTGCACTTTGACACCTGAATTCATTTCCTGAGTTGCATGTGTGTGGGTGTGTTTGTGTGTATGGAAGGGTAAGAGAAACAAAGATCAAGAGACAAAAAACAAAACAAAAAAAACAGAGGACATCAACCCTTTAATTTACGATGACATTATGATTTAAACAAAAAGAAGGTTTTCCTGGGAGGGTTGGAATCTGCTAATTTACCATTTCAAATATAAAAACCCATACTGCCCTCTCCCTGACTTGCACACATATATCTAAACATGCATATATCCACAAAACCAATCCCCCAGCAATGGCGCCAGTATTGACACACAAACCAGAGAGGGAGTCAGTGTGTCATCGGAGGATGCAGAGGAGCAGACCGCTGGACAAACACTTTTGTTGTATTTGACAATGTTTTGATTGATAACATTAACTATAAACTAGTTCATTTGGAACAGCTCTTTTTTAATGATTCAGTTCAACCAATTTGAAAAGCGTTTTTTTTTTTTTTGCATATCACTCAACTGTAAGAAAACAGAAAGGCCAGCGAAAATGTAGGCCTAACATTTAACCATATTTTCCTATTGATTGTTACTCAAAATGGGGTAACTTTGGTCATTAATAAATAAAATGACAAAGACAAATAAAACATCTTAAAGCTTTTGAAGGAGAACTTTATTACGGTTTGTTTTAAAGTAGAAGCAAAACTGTAGTAACTTTGGTATTTTGGTGGAAACTATAGTTGTTTACCATGGAAATTGTCATTTTTAAGTGGGAGACTTAAGGGAACACTTTTGAGTGATTACTAAATGAATTGGTGAATCATTTTTTGATCCAGTTCCCTAAAACAAAAAATATATTTTACTTCCGATGACTGCCAAATACCAGTAATAACATTCAGATTGATGAGGGAGTGCAAAACTTGCTTAAAATCCATAATTATTTCTGCAATTCTGCTTGGTGTCACTTGTAGTGCAGAAATTACACACTTCCCGTTTATGGTAACAAAACTGAGATGCCACAAAAATTATATTATTTGAAAACCGTTTACAAATAGTTTAACTAGCCATTTTATTTAAGAACATTTCCACTATTTAAGCCATTTAAAGGGTTAGTTCACCCAAAAATTACAATTCTGTCATTAATTACTCACCCTTATGTTGTTCCAAACCCATAACACTTTTGTTCATCTTCCGAACACAAATGAAGATATTTTTAATGAAATCAGAGAGAATTCTGCCCCACCATTGACAGCAACTACCACTTTGATGCTTCAAAAAGTTAATATAGAAATTTTCTGAAGAGACACGTCGATTTAAATGATAAACAGATTTAATTTAGGCTTTTATTCACATATAAACATTCATCAACGCACACATAAGTTGTGGTAAACGGAAGCTCGAGCATGTTTACTTGACGTGTGAGAACCAATGAGGTTCATTCTCGTGTTACGCAGCAGTTTATGTTTGCTGATCAATATTTATATGTGAATAAAAGCCTAAATTCAATCTGTTCATCATATAAAGCATTCATATCTCTTCAGAAAATTTGGACAAAAACACTCTATTAATATGAATTAGTTTTACGATCTCTAAATGAATCGTCAAAGTGGTAGTTGCATAGACTCTCAGTGTCAATGGATGAACAGAAACCTCTCAGATTTCATCAGACAGATCTTCATTTGTGTTCCAAAGATGAACAAAAGTCTTTCAGGTTTGAAACAACATGAGGGTGAGGTAAATCTTCATTGTTGGGTGAACTAACCCTTTAAGCTCAAGATTAAAAAACAAACAAAAAATAGTTAATGATCCAAAGGCCACTGTGATGGTCAAGTGTGCTAATAATGACAGGGTTGGCTGTTTTAACCCCAGTGAGGCAGTCAATGCTTAGGCTCATATTTCAAGTAATGCCCTCACTTCTTTAACTAGGCTGCAACTAAACAAGTGTGACCTGAACCTGGCTGACAAGAACCAATCCATATGATTCAGGGGGTCATAGCTAATGCTATCATGGGAGTGGTAAGGATTTTTTCATTAGCTAATAGAAGCTCCGGTTTCATTTATGCTTGTGAGTCTGTGAATGAGAGGGAGTAAAAAACTGAGTATGTTATATTATATTATTATAAAACTTTATAAAGATTATTAGTGTCATTAAGTGTCACGCAGTAAGTGGAATGCAAACATGAACATTCTGTCATCATTTACTCACTTTCATGTCCTTCCAAACCGGTATGACTTTCTTCTGCAGAACACAACAAGAAGATATTTTGAAGAACGCTGGGAGTCTGAACAACATTGGTACATTAAATATATATTTATAAGTGCTATTTATATACAATGAGATGAAACAGATTCTGTTTAGAATACTTTGGATGTTGGTCACAAAAATCCAGGTTGAAGTTGACAAAAATGAGTTTTACTTCTTTGAATACATATTACTTACTAGTTCACCCAAAAATGAAAATGCTGTCATCATTTACTCACCCATAATTTACTCACCCTCAAGTTGTTTTAAACCTGTATGAGTTTCTTTGTTCTGCTGAACACAAAAGAAGATATTTTGAAGAATTCAAAATAGAATATGTTTGTAACCAAACAGTTGATGGGCCCCCATTGACTTCCATAGTATTTTTCCCCATACTCTACCATATTCTTCAAAACATCTTCTTTTGTGTTCAGCAGAAGAAAGAAACTCATACAGGTTTGGAACAACTTGAGGGTGAGTAAACGATGACAGAATTTTCATTTTTGGGTGAACTATCCCTTTAACTATTTAATAATCCTTCATAGAAGTCTTGTTTACATCACACATACTAACTCTGTGCACATTTAAATCTATAGCTATGATGTTTTTGTGCAGCCTCTTATTATGTGCTGCAAACTGCACAGAATCTGCCTAAGTAATGTTACACCTGATGCACTGTCCTCCAACACGCCCAAAAAAAAAACATGGGATCCCAGGCACAAACAATGCACACGCATACACACACACACATCATGCACTCATTCATACAGCAGTTCAAAATGATTAACTTGTTTTACCTCTTTTTGCCCTCGTGGAATTACCTCTCTCTCTTTCAGTCTCTGTTAATGCATTCTTTTATGTCATCTCGAGTTTCCTGGATTCTGCCATCGCCGTGGTAACCCCTCCCTCCTCTGGTCCCTCAGGTCCAGCCGGATGGGATGCTTTTGTGTAGCTGCCACATTTTTGGGGTAAAATGATCCTGTCCCCTTCACCCACACACACATACACACTCACACAGTCTGAGTATTTGTACAAACTTGGCATTACTTCAAAATTTAGGATTTAAAAAAGCATAGAGCGAGAGAGAGAGAGAGAGAGAGAGAGAGAGAGAGAGAGAGAGAGAGAGAGAGAGAGAGAGAGAGAGAGAGAGAGAGAGAGAGAGAGAGAGAGAGAGAGAGAGAGAAAGAGAGATAACCTCTTGCTCACAAATACTTCAGGCATCTGACCCCAAATGCATTCACTTAAATATAATAAATCATTACTTATATTCATACAACCATGCTTGTACCATCTGTGGTGCAGGTCATTATGGCCCTGACTACCTCAACAGCTGCTAAGCACACACACTGGTAAGGACAGGGACAGCAGGTGTGTGAGAGACAATATGTATGCCTCCGTTTATAAAAGATGTGTGTCTGTTTCTTTTTCTACTCTTCAAATGATATCGCTATAATCTCAGAAACCTCATTGTTATAAATATTGTGTTTCAGCACATTAATTTCTGATTAATTTTTTTTGTGCCTCTTTAAGAATGTAGGTGTGTTTGTGCGCACATTTGTGAGCGTCTCTGGGGGGTCATACCGTAATCCTCCAGTGTCTCTGCCGAATGTAAGTCCCTGAACGTCTCTAGTTTCTCTTAGTAAATGATCTGATTAAAAAAAGGTCTTTTCAGCCTGGAACGTCCCAAAAACAGACAGCTTCAGAGAAAAGAAAAGAACAGAAACAAAGGGAAAGAGTGAGTGAAACGAAGACTTGGAAATGGGACAGAAAAAGCCATTCCAACGCCTGAAGCTAGAAACCACCAGACAATGTTAACATGTCTGCAAATAACATACACCCACACATTAATGTTTTACGTAAACAGGTAGTTAACATTTTTATATATAAAATAAAGTGCTAATGGGTTTACATTTTATTATATATTTAAGTTATTTCAGTTTAAGTAATATTCAGAAATAAACAGTAGAGCGCCAAGAGTCATTGTGAAGAGATATTTTTAAAATATGAAAAATATTTCCCATTACAATGATATTGGTGATGTATTTTAGTTCCAAAAGGATGCATCTGATATGGAACTTAATTACAGTTCCTGGCCAATAACTCTCAGTATTGATTTGAAACAGGAGACTCGCCTGAGTTGTGACCTTTTTCTCCTGAGGCATCATGGGAAATTGAGTTTAATTGATGAGAAGGTAGATGTGTGGATGACATCATTTTACAGTTAATCAGGATAATATTTTAATATTTTAAAAGTTACTGACTATTGTGCACTGTTATAATTAAAGCACTGCTGAAAAAATCTAGATAAATATTAAAAGAAAAGAGTTTAAGTAGAGTAGGCCATTTTCGAAGCGACTAGCAATAGCAAGCTAGCTTTTAAAGCATAAGATCCCACCATCCCTACAGAGCGTCTCCAAAGCCACTACTCCAAAACACACGAATGTGTGCGGTAAGGAACAAACAAAACCATCATGAGAGATGGTGTTAAACATTACAATAATAATTGACATAAACAACTTAAAGAGCACCGACCTGTATCACCTGACTGCTGCAGAGTAATTTCGGTGTTGATGGTGTTGCCATTGAAACGCATACATTTGAAATGAAATGTCTACTTTTAAATCAAATAATTAAAAACTAAAAGAAATTGGCTGCTTTCCTATTGTAGGCTATTTCATATTAAGTGTGCATTTCTCTCTATAGGCGCGTTCATGCGAAGATGGCGACTCTGCATCGTCAACTTTATCTTGGCAGCCACTGACATAGAAAGCTATGTTGAACAGAACACTGCCCGACTAAGACAATGCATGCACTGAGACAAAAATGCATTTGCCCACCCATCTAAATGTAGCGGAGACAGTGAATAACCCCAATTTCAAAAAACGGTGGACTGTTTGTCACGATCACACACACAGACAACGTAGATCCAATAGCAGGTATTATTTATTAGGGGTAATCCGTACTCACATCCAGTCCAGGCAAGGGTCAAATTCCAACAAAGACAGTCCAAGAACATAAACGACAAACCACGAGGAAGCAACAACAGGAACGGAAGTGTGGGGACATTAAACAAGGACTCCGTAACAAACACTGACACAGACAGGGAATATATACACTCAGAACTAACAAGGTGACGGGATACAGCTGAGTGTGATAATTAGATGAGTGACAGACTAGAATGCTGGGAAATGTAGTAAATGTGAATGACACCGTGAGAACGAGGACCTCTAGTGATAACCCAGGGAAACACAACCAGACACTGTGACAGAACCTCCCCTCTACGGAGCGGCTACCAGACGCTCAAAGACAGAAAACAAGACAAAACAAGAATTCAGGAGGGAGGTGGAACGGTGGAGGATCAGGGGGAGGGATGGGGGGCCAGGTCCATGGAAGGGAACAGAAACAGGGGGTGATGGTTTAGCCGGCGGCCAGGGCGAAGCAGACAGTCCATCGGGCGCCCAGGGCGAAGCAGACAGTCCATCGGGCGGCCAGGGCGAAACAGACGACCCGTCGGGCGGCCAGGATGAAGCAGACGACCCATCGGGCGGCCAGGGCGAAGCAGACGACCCATCGGGCGGCCAGGGCGAAGCAGACGACCCATCGGGCGGCCAGGGCGAAGCAGACGACCCATCGGGCGACCAGGGCGAAGCAGACGACCCATCGGGCGGCCAGGGCGGTGAAGACCCCTCGGGCGGCCAGGGCGGTGAAGACCCCTCGGGCGGCCAGGGCGGTGAAGACCCTTCGGGTGGCCATGGTGGTGACGACCAGGGCGAAGACGACCACTCGGGCGACCACGGCACAGGAACAGAACCCGGCTCAGGAACAGCAACAGACACTGGCTCCGGCTCCGCAACAGACACTGGCTCCGGCTCAGCAACAGACACTGGCTCCGGCTCAGCAACAGACACTGGCTCCGGCTCAGCAACAGACACTGGCTCCGGCTCAGCAACAGACACTGGCTCCGGCTCAGCAACAGACACTGGCTCCGGCTCAGCAACAGACACTGGCTCCGGCTCAGCAACAGACACTGGCTCCGGCTCAGCAACAGACACTGGCTCCGGCTCAGGAACAGACACTGGCTCCGGCTCAGGAACAGACACCGGCTCAGGAACAGACACCAAAACTGTAACAGTCACAAGAACAGACACAAACACAGAAACAAACACTGGCTCTGGCGCTGGAACAGGCACTGGCTCTGGAACAGGCATTGGCTCTGCCTCCGGCTCTGGAACAGGCATTGGCTCTGCCTCCGGCTCTGGAACAGGCATTGGCTCTGCCTCCGGCTCTGGAACAGGCATTGGCTCTGCCTCCGGCTCTGGAACAGGCATTGGCTCTGCCTCCGGCTCTGGAACAGCAGACACTGGCTCCGGCTCTGGAACAGGAGACACGGGTATGTCCAGGATCCGAGCCAGACGCTCCAGATAGTCCAGGTCCATGAAGGCAGACGGCACTGGCTCTGCCTCCGGCTCTGGAACGGGTACTGGCTCTGCCTCCGGCTCTGGAACAGGCATTGGCTCTGCCTCCGGCTCTGGAACAGGCATTGGCTCTGCCTCCGGCTCTGGAACGGGCACTGGCTCTGCCTCCGGCTCTGGAACAGCAGACACTGGCTCCGTCTCTGGGACAGGAGACACTGGCTCCGGCTCTGGGACAGGAGACACTGGCATGTCCAGGATCCGAGCCAGACGCTCCAGATAGTCTAGGTCCATGAAGGCAGACGGAACGTGAACTGTCTCTGACTGGGCAGACGGGACGTGAACAGTCTCTCGTTGGGCAGACGTGACGTGAACCGTCTCTCGCTGGGCAGACGTGACGTGAACAGTCTCTCGCTGGGCAGACGTGACGTGAACAGTCTCTCGCTGGGCAGACGTGACGTGAACAGTCTCTCGCTGGGCAGACGTGACGTGAACAGTCTCTCGCTGGGCAGACGTGACGTGAACAGTCTCTCGCTGGGCAGACGTGACGTGAACAGTCTCTCGCTGGGCAGACGTGACGTGAACAGTCTCTCGCTGGGCAGACGTGACGTGAACAGTCTCTGACTGGGTAGACGGGACGTGAACAGTCTCTCGCTGGGCAGACGGGACGTGAACAGTCTCTCGCTGGGCAGACGTGACGTGAACAGTCTCTCGCTGGGCAGACGGAACGTGAACAGTCTCTCGCTGGGCAGACGGGACGTGAACAGTCTCTCGCTGGGCAGACGGGACGTGAACAGTCTCTCGCTGGGCAGACGGGACGTGAACAGTCTCTCGCTGGGCAGACGGGACGTGAACAGTCTCTCGCTCAGGCATGGCCTCCGGGTCCTTAGGGATACTGGAGGTCTTCCTCTTCCTCCGCCGTCTCTGACGGCGACGGGCAGGCTCTGGACTGGACTGAATGAGTGGTGAACTTAAGTCTGGAGTAGACCTCACCTCCTCTGGTTCCATGAAGACTCGAGGTGGAGAGTGACACCTGGACTCCCCTCCAGTACCTCCTCTCCTATGACCTCCTCGGGTCCCTGAAAATTTTGCCAGCCGGGTTCCCTCGAATGATTCCCTGGGATGGTCAAAAGGGATTGAGGAAGCTTTCTTGACATCAGCTTCCTCTGTCAATCGGGCCCACAAAGCAAAGCAATCAAAAATGTTCATACGAGGAGGAATCTCCTTAGGTTGAGACTTCCCTCTCTGTTGTTTCCTCCTCTTCTCAGTCTCCATACCGCTGGATCGTTTGTGACGGAGTCCTTCTGTCACGATCACACACACAGACAACGTAGATCCAATAGCAGGTATTATTTATTAGGGGTAATCCGTACTCACATCCAGTCCAGGCAAGGGTCAAATTCCAACAAAGACAGTCCAAGAACATAAACGACAAACCACGAGGAAGCAACAACAGGAACGGAAGTGTGGGGACATTAAACAAGGACTCCGTAACAAACACTGACACAGACAGGGAATATATACACTCAGAACTAACAAGGTGACGGGATACAGCTGAGTGTGATAATTAGATGAGTGACAGACTAGAATGCTGGGAAATGTAGTAAATGTGAATGACACCGTGAGAACGAGGACCTCTAGTGATAACCCAGGGAAACACAACCAGACACTGTGACACTGTTCCTTTAAACTGTGTTGAGCCTTTTAGTCGTTCTTATTAGACACTGTAGATGAATACATTTGCCTTGGTTGTATGTAATTTTGTATTCGATAAAACACCTCTTGACCGTCGACTGTGAGTGACGTCACTTCCCAACACAAACACGCCCCATAGTATAATCCCACCCTTGACACTGATTGAGAGGTTTCTAAGGCATCGGAAATGGAAATACTCAGGGAATTAGTATTCCATTTGAGTTTTGGCCGGCTACATACGCGACGCTGAGAAAGTGAAAAAGCAGACGTGGTAATTGAAATTGCTATTTAAATATGACAGGGCCAAAACTGGTAAGATATGGGAAACACAGTTGCAAACGGATTTTTCTTTTCCATTTGAAATTTGGCAGTCAGTGTGCGTTCGCTTAAACGAAAATGCAAACGGTAATGCGCGATTTGCAATTGCGTTTGGATTATGTCACATTTTATGCGTCCACAAATTGAAAACGCAATTGCAAATACAATTTGCAATTCCTTTTGAATAATGTCCGGAATATCATTCCATATTACGAGTTTCCATCTCTTCCAAATTACAGTAGTTATGGCGTGAACGCAGCATAAGCTCATTGTTTTGGTTCAGGAGGAACTGTGAAAGGTGCCTGTTGTTTTGGTTCCGCATCTGTGACTGAAGTCTGTCTCTGAATAGCATGAGAGGCGACAATGACGTGTGATGTCTATGTGAGCTAGGTGCGGCAGCGGGATATCAGACGATTTCGGACCGAATGCAATGATTGGACGAACATTTTATGGTCCTACACCTTCAATAGACAATATACATACAAATACATTTAAACCACTAAACTTAGTGATACTAGAGACTTTCAACCAGCATAACAAAAAATGTTTCTGTAACAAATTACCTACCTTGCCTTTAAATAATTTAGTCAACCCCTCACCAATCTACTAGTTGGTTGGTGGATAGTCGAGACATATTTTACATGTAGCCTACATTTCCTTTCTTTTTTTTTCTTTTTTTGTAAAATTTAAGACGACGTGACGTATATCCTGACTAATGGGCCCATTTATGCCAGCTGCCAATTTTTAACATGGCCAATTTACCTCTCACAGATTTCACTAGGCCTACACATCTCCAATGTCAATGAACAGGCAAAGGGCATTTAGTGGACCTACTTTAATCCATAAAAATTAGACGAAAAGTCTCCATAATCCCGAATTAATGAAACTGTCCCGTCCTCGTGCTGTCAGCGCAGCGCTTGACGGTTTTTGGCGGCAAGCGCGTGCACTGGCGTGGATTACGTGAGCTGTGCCAGAAAGCTCTTGGGGCACGAGGCTCGTTCCCGCGTCCAAACGTTGGCTGTGACTACCGGCTGCTCGACGGGTGTAACTCGAGCCCGCGGCCGCCCGTCAGTCAGAAATAAAAAATCATTTGTCCGCAGCGGGCGCGCGGCTTGATTAAATATTAATAGCGGGAGGGAGACTGTTATCCGGTGTCGCGTGAAAAATGATCCTTGGCCGCTCCGGAAGGGCATCGTGGCCTCACGGGTGTACAAATGGAGACGCAGTGAAAGAACAAAGTATGAATACTTGAAGCACTCACTGGAGGAACGAATAATGAGAGTTTAGTTAGTAATCTCGCATCATTTTCATTGTGTACAAATATCAATACTACATCAAAGTATAGCCTACTAACCCAACAAAGTATAATTTGAATATAGCCTATATAGTTTTAACAGTTATTAAACTGATTATTAGGTGATTGACTAATCAGGGTTATGTCTCTCTCATTTATCCAGGTACAGTGGATAAACATACACACAAAGGATTAGAGAGTCTATCTGAGTTTATTTTTCACACGGCTTTCAAAAGGATTTCTAATTCTCTCACTCTTTTTCTCTTCCCCTTACCTCACCTCACTTCCCCTCTACCTCTTATTCGATCTGTCTCTCTATTGTCCTCCTTCCTGTCTGTCTCTCTCACTCTGTCTGTCTGTCGCTCTTTCTCCCTCAGTCTCAATTTGACCTTCACCATCTGCTTTGAATGAGAGCACTGTTCACTTTTGTTTAAAGGAACGCTAAAATCAGACATTCTCCCTGTCTCAGCCCAAACACAGTCTTATTACAGCGTTCATTGCTGGAGAGGGGGAACCTCACCCGCTCCCAATTATATTCAGAATTCCCCTCTCTCTCTCTCTCTCTCTCTCTCTCTCACACACACACACACACACACACACTACACACACATTTGCATGCTTATGCAGAAGTATTCTCAAACACATGTCGTCTTAACGCTTCGTGCACACGTATAAACACAGAGCACATGGTTGGGGACACCCATGGAATATCACAGAGGTGGGAGACGTGAATGATTCCAGTCTTTAGGTTGGGAATTCCAGCTTTAATTGGATCCGTGTGGCTATCAGGGAGGTGTACGCTTATAGCAGTACACCGTCACATATAGGCCTACACCCACAGCTGAACTTCAGTTAAAGAAAAGTGGGTGTAGAAACAGCATTGGTTGTTGTAGGGAAGAGACGGCTAAAAGTTTTACAAACGTTGATAGAGGGACTGGACAGAGAGAAATGTAAAAGGAGAAACAGTCATGCAGGAGTTAAAGGAATATTCTGGGTAAAAAAAATCAACAACTCCTAGCTACTGTGAGGCATCTTACAATGGAAGTGAATGTGGCTATTTCTTGCCTATTGTGATGTATATCTGAGTGAAACGGCTTCTCTAACAAGAAATAAATGTAGGTCGGGACTTGATTTTGTCCATCGGAAATTGATTGGATCATTGTGGTTTACTATTGCTGTGATGTCATGTGAGTGACAGGTTGTCCTGCCCTCACTCCATCAAAAACACTTCATGAGAGAATAAAAGAGATGTTGCTGCGAGAATGAGGGAAAGTTATTTTGATTAAAGATTAAGAGGGAACATGAATTAAAAAATAAAATAATTATGTGCACAGGTAAATCATTTATAATAAATACTGCAATATTCCATAAAAAAGAAGAATTGTCAATTTTGATTTCATGGTGACTTTAATATTCTATTTTAATAGTATAGCCACAAGATGCAAACAATATATTGTTAATGATTTTAGAGTGATAAAATCGTTAAAAAACTTCTTTTTTTTTTTTTGTATGTGTAAATATCCTATTTTAAAATTCCGTTGCCATCACAATATAACACATAACAGCACAACAAAAAAATTTCAAAGGCACGCTTATAAAAGCTACTTAAGGCCCGGTTTCACAGACAGGGCTTAGATTAAGCCAGTGTTAGTTCTTAGTTCAATTAGGGGATTATAGCCTTTATAAACGGGCCTTAGAAAAATATTGAGACATATAGAATATCTTAGAATATCTCAGTCTTGAGACAAAACAATGGCACTGACATATTTTAAGATATATCAGTGCAAGTTTCTTTCAGTTAAAACAGCTCAAACATGCATTTTAGTCATGGACTAGGTTTAAACCTTGTCTGTGAAACTGGGGTAATATGACCTAATTTAACTAAGGCCTAATCCTGGCTTAATCTAAACCCTGTCTGTGAAACAAAGCCATGAAACAGGAAAGCAAAAGAAGAATTAGTGTAGCTGCTGTTCATAACATTTCAGGCAAAAGATGACCCATTAAATAAAATAAAAAAGATTTACCATTTCATCATATAATAGTGCAAGATTATGAGAAGCATTATGTGAATGCTTGGCTACAGAGGTGTCTTTAATCTAGATTTAAACAGAGAATGTTTACAAGAACAACTTTACGGCTCAAATAATACACAAGTTTTAACAGAAGAATTAATGTAAGCAATTTTATAAAATTAGAAGCGTCACATTTCTATTTTTAAATAATCTAAAAATGGACCCCATTCACTTTCATTGTAAGAGCCTCACCATAACTTTATTTATTTTTAGAGAAAACAAGTAATTATTTTTGTGGTAATCAACATTATGCCACAAATGCAGTCATCTGAGCTTGACTTGTAATGAACCCGTAATATTACTTGAAAAATTACTTGAAAAATCATCTTACATTTACAAACACCTGCTTATTCTCAAAAGACAGGATTCACAGTGAATTACTCTTCTACCGCACCGCTCAATCAGTAATCACCCCCACGTGGACAAACATTTCACACCCTGTACACACGCACACGGTCATGTTCGTAACATTTACCTTGTGTGCCACTTATTCGCTGCACTTTCATCAGGGCAAAGTTTACAAGACTTTGCTGTGACCCACCGCTGACTGGACACTTATCCAAATGAGTCAAAACACAGACATATTCACTTCAATTTAAAATACACTTCTAATGAAATACTTATGAGATGAAGGTCAGTCTTTGTGTGTTTTTAATGTGCTGTGGACTGGGTTGAATTTAAAGCTCTTCAGTCTGTGTATATGGTGGGGGCAGTTGAGAAGCTGGTCAATTTCACTCAAATGAAAGTAGTTTAGCCTTGATTCACTAGGAACACACACACACACACACACACACACACACACACACACACACACACACACACACACACACATTACCAACATAGACACAGCTGTGGGACTAAGTTTGGGGGGACTTGTTGTTTTGGAGTGTGATTTTAAAGCTTTATCTTAGTTCGAGTGTGTTTTTCTATTGCTGAAATTATTCATTAAATAGCAAATAGATTATGCTGATGCACGCTTGCCATGGAAAGCCTCTGGCAGAATTTTAAATGGAAAGGGGTAAAAGAAATAAGATCTCAACCGTAGTTGCCTCTCTGATGTATTACTGCCACCCAGTGGCCATTCAAGACACATTCATGCACTCATGTGGTAGCACAGTTCAAATGTGCTGTGAAGAACTGTATTATAGCTCCCCCTGCAGGACATGTTCGATAGATACTTTCATTTTTTAATATTTTAATTTTAATTTTTTTTATTATTAAAATACACGTTAAGAATGGGAAAATACGATTAACGTTTCTGGGAAAAAATATAATTTTAGCACTGAAATAATATTTTAAAAACATTTTCACTCAGAAATTGCAAGTAAAATTCACAAATAATTAAAATGCGGCAAGTACATTGAGTTAAACAGGAATTTCGAAGTAGAAATACAGAAATAGTACTTTCTTGTAAAACGTAGGCTACTCCAGATCTTTATAAAAATAAATAAATAAGTTGTATTTTTATATAAAAAATATGATCCCAAATCATGTGAAAACCTGAAGCGTTTGCTAGTTTAACAGCAGTGTTATATTTTTTATCCCTATGTATTCAAAAAACACTAACGTTAAAGATAATAGTTTTACTTTTTAAATCACAGAGTATTATAATAATTGTATAGATTATTTATATTTATAGATGCATTGAACAATAATTTATGTAATTTTCTTCTTGATTTTATGAGTTTTCAAAAAGAGCAAATCAACACCATGCAGGTTATTAGTTTGGCAACACTTTGGATTTATTCATCAACAATTAATAATTCACAATTAATCTTTTTCTTTTTAAAACTTTTCAGTTTTAGTGGGTTGAATTTTTTCAATAGGCTTCTCTTTGAATCAGGATCTGTAGTAAAACAAAATCGTTGTAACTATTTGTGTCTTCCTTACTCTGCATATGCACTTGGTCCTAATCCATCTTGCAAAATGAATGCATATTGCTGCAGTGTTGTTGTTTTTCACGTCTCTGATGTAACCAATCAATCAGCGAGACTGATTGAGTTCTTCAGTCGCTGTTCAGTGTCTAGGTGCTGAAATGTATTGTGTCATGATTGATGCAGTTTCTCTCAGACTGTAAGACAAAATTGCCCACAAAAGGGCATTCTAAAAGTTCTTGGTCATTTAGTTTCTGTATTGTTTTATGCCTAGTGTAGTATGAAGTTTTTAAGCCACCAGAAAAAACTATTAAGGAACGGATTTTGAGTGAGGGGTGACATAACAGATCAGATACAATCCAGACACGAGCAGTTTAACATTAGCTGCTATAAACCAACGTCTAATGCCCATCATAAAATGTAGCTGACACACGCACTCTTATCTAGTTTGTAGAGTATGTGCATCTAAACCACATGCCACTGTTCCCTCTCAAGAGACTTTAGGATCTCCATAAAAGAGAGGTTTGGGCAGCCGTCCAACAAAACAATTAGCCATATTCTCGCAGCACATGGGAAACCAGGGTCCACTTTATCTTTCTAATGACCGAGCCCCCCGGGCTCCTCCTCCTCCTCCCGCTGCCGGGCAGAGCGCAGCTGACCCGGGAACTGTTCAGTGTTCTCTGCGGTGGTCTTGCGCTGATGGAGCGACTGGACTTATCCGTGATGATATATATACGACGAAGCGCAGGAAATAAGGAGAACTCCTTTAAATAAAAAGAAAAATACGTTCTTTTGGTTTTAAGGTGATGACATAAAAAGACGAAGAAGGAGTGAAAGAATTGTGTCTTATTCCCTTATAGCATATAGGTTTGGAGTGCATTCCAGCGTCTCGTGAGAAAAAGATGTCCTATAAAGCTTATTAGCATGAGATATACATATATTTTGCATCCTCTGTAGTGCTTCTAAACGTTTTTATTGAAAAGATCACTTTTCTTGTTTCAGCAGATTGAGAGAATTATATAAAAGAACGCTCTTATCAAGAGAAAAATGTCTTATAAAGCACGTTAATGCCTTATTCTGCATGACCTTATTCTACATTCCTAATCCTACCCAATACCTAAACGTGACTACCTTACTCATTATTAATAAGCAGTAATTATGAGTTTATTGAGGCAAATGTCGTAGTTATCAGTTAGTTAATAGTGAGAATTGAATCTAAAGTGTTAGCAAAATCCTTCTCGGTTGTCATAAAAAAAAATTACAAGTTACTGCCATGTTGCTTAAATTTTACAAAACTGCATCTGTAATTGCCAAAGAATAATATTAATGTAGGCTATTAACTTCAGCGTGTAGTCCAAAAGCCAAAGAGAATTTTGTATTGTTCCCTCTAATGGGTTTTTAGATATTTTTTTTTTTCTGGTGATTTTTTTTTTCATAGTAAAATAAAGCCTGTGACTAACGTAACTTAAAGAGACTTTGTTGCTTTGTTGTTCTGCAACATAAATTACAGTCACATAAAATTTATTTTTTGAATATTTAAGCTTATATCAAGTAGGCTATAATAAAGGCTAAATAATCACAAGTGAGTTTATGTTCACGAAGAATTGCTAACAACTTAAAGTTTGTGTGTGTATGTGTGTGTGTGTTGTAGTTAACTGTAAAAAAAAGTCACAATCATAATCCACCATCCTAAAAACCCATAGGAAATTTGTGAGGGAACCCAAATTAGCCTTGAAGGCAGGTCAACAAATTGGCGCCATGACAGCTCTATTTAAATAATAATTTGTACGTTAATATTCTGTCTGGGTTAGCCTTTAAAATATCCTCAAGTAAATCCCAACACTGTGCGTCAAAACTTAATAATAATAAAAAAAATAGGCCAAAGAAGGCCGATAACTAAATAGGCTGTGGCAGTTAAAGTAACCGAAACATCACATTTAAGAACTCTTACACTGCAAGTAGGAAAGTATTTCTATAATCATATTTCATTTTAAGACTTATCAAAAGATTTCACAATGTTTAGAGCTGCTTTATTGCCCTGTGTGTGTGTGTGTGTGTGTGTGTGTGTGTGTGTGTGTGTGTGTGCTTAAGCCTCCCTCGCTCTCAGTCTCGCACAGATCACCCCTCAGACTCTCCTTACAATAACAGCGCGTGATGGATGGTGGCGGCGAGCTTGTTATTGTCTTGCGCCATCAAACCGTTTTGTCTCACCGCGCGGATTTCTGTAATTCTGTGAGAGAACAGTGATGACTAGTTTAATGTAGAATACAGTTATAAGCGCGGGGGCAGTGCTTTTCTAAGCTTTAAGGCCGCGGCGTGCCTGTGACATCGGACTTCCCATCAACGGTAACTCCGGGTAACTCGCGCTCTCGAGCCCCTCAAGGAGTGACGCATAAATATCTGTCCGCTCGCTATAAACATAACGGTCACAACCCCGCGCGAAATTAAACAACGGCTGCACAGTGAGATTAAGAGCCGCGCGATTTACTGGTCTAAAAACAACTGACCTTAAACACGGACCACGTCAGCCTACATTTTGTTAAGGCATGACTACGTAAAAAAAGGGAAATAATTTTCAGAGTCGGGGGAATTAGCAGGCTGTGTTTCTAGATCACTATTAGAAGTGCTCTCTCTGATTTCCAGAACGGTTAAAGCTATGCTTATCTGATGACAGATATATCATGATAAAGAGAAGGTTTACGTTTCTTCCGATTAAGGAATGAATCATGTTATCTCTTGCAGGCAGGGTGACAGGGTGACGTCCTCTCGCCAGAGATCTTGAGAGAAAAAGGTGGGGCGAAATGATAACAAGGTTCACACAGGTCAAAGCAAAGTGAATAAACATGAACTCTCCGTCCATGCTCGATCAAAGAGGTAACTTGCATCAATTTGAAACTATAAAATCAGTACTTTTATTTACAATTAGCCTATTCTGATGCCAACACCAAAGGCACGTGCATGTCACGCGCCGTATTCACCAAATCCCTATTGGCTACGTGTAGAAATGATTTCTGGTGTTTTTTTAATAAAAAAAAAGTGATGACAGAATATTTATAAAAACAGCGGAATAAAAAAATCACAAATTGTTGCCTTGAACCAGCAAGGCCCAAGTGTGAATATTTAAATAGATATCAATTTCTCTTTACAGGAATGCGAGTGAGGATGTTGTCCCCAGTTATTCCCACTCGTGTGTTTGGATAGGAGATGACATGTTATTCTTTTTTAACTAAAATATTTAAAACAGGTCCATGTTTTAAGTCCATCTGTTGTCTCAGGAAGCTGTAGTCCCACATAAACGTGTAGAATTCAGCATTTCTTTAAGTTCATTTTCTGGTTTGCCCGCCACCATAAACGGCCAAGTCTGTGGAAAAACATATGAATGAAAGTAAAATTAAAACGAGTAAGCACGTCAAATAACTGAAAAACGTAGGCTACGCTTGCTTTTTAATTGTATGTACATGGTAAACATTACCTCGAGATTAGCCTATACACAGATGATATTTCATACCATTTTGTCAAAATACTGTAACTGTCTATAAACTAGGCCTATTCACTGTAAAAAAAAATATTGTTAGTTTATTGTTAAGAAGATTGGTTTAATAAATAGAAACTCAAAATATTATGTTATCTATCTGAACCACATTAATTAGGCTATCTAAGTTGATTTGACAAAAGATAGAAAGCTATGTATATTTTTACAGTGTTGAAATAAAAAGAAAGTTGGTATTCGGTCATGAAAATAATCTTTCTTAAGGCCTAACACTTTTCAGAACATGCTATAATTGTAGGGCTGCTAATTTGCCTTTATACACTATAAACAAAATCAACGTAGCCTAGTAAAATGGAAAACCTTTTTTTTTTTTTTACTTTCTGCATTCTTTAACTAAAATCAAAAGTACCGAATCCATGTTTTCGACCATTTGAAAAATTCTGGAAGCTCATAAAAACGGTGGCAGAAATTGTTGTTAAATGATTGGAAACAAATACGTTGTTTATTATGTAAACATTTTATATTGTACATAGGCTACTAAAATTTTCAAAAAAGTCTCTCACCAGGTTGACCGGATGTATGTAGCCATTCTCGTATTTGTCATTGGCGAGTATCTGTCGCAGGTGCGCGATGTAGCTGGACGCCAGTCGCAGGGTGTCCAGCTTGGAGAGTTTGGTGTCCGGCGGAACCCACGGTAAAGTCGTCTTCAACCGGGAGAAGGCTTTGCTCAGCACGCGCATCCTCGCTCTCTCGCGCGCGTTCGCTGCGTTCCTCTGGACGTGCTTGCCCTCTTGGGCCACACCATTGGCCGCTGATTTGCGCATGGCGGCTGATTTGCGCCTCTTTCCCGTACATTCTGTCACCGATGCCCCTTCGCAGTTGGAGCTGTCCTCCGTGCTCTCGTTTGATGTCCCCGGGTCTTTACCGGAACCGAATTTCAAAAGACCATCCAGCAGCTCGGACTCGTGAAATTCATCCACTTCGCTGATGGAGCCGGTGGACATGTTTAGCTGGAGAGTAGGATGATGGAGAAAACTAGGACTGATTTGATGTAGTGGTTCTCTGAATGGACCTGGAGATAACGCAACTGCCTTCAGTTGAAACGTGTCATGCGCGAGCTTAAGGATGACCGTAACTTGTAACTCACGAGCTAAAGGATCTTACCATTTATCTCTCGTGCTCAGGGGCGTGCCCCCGCACGCGGCAAGATACTCCTAGTGGAAGCAAAGAATAAACCTGCTCAGATAATACAATTATGCACCAGTTTTGCTGCGATATAGCCTAGTTGTCATTTATCATGTAGCAGAAACAGAAAATCTCAAATTGTGATTTTATTTCACTGTGCAATAATTCAGATTATTCTGAATAATTTGCTATATTAGTTTCAGGAATATAATTGGTATTCAAGGACAATACAACCACAATAAGCACCCATTCATTTAACAGAATACATAGCCTACTTTTAAATCAAGTTAAAATAATTGTAAATGTTTCTAATAAAGATAAAACATTTCGAGCACAATTAAGATTTTTTTTACCTTCGTAGGCTAGGCTATTTAATAATAAGGGGAATTGAGACAACGGAAACGACAACGTTTTGAGAAACAATGACAAGAACTGTAATTCCTAAATTCTTAATTTCAAAGAAATAGTGTAGAAAGAGCAGAGCTGTTTTCATTATTTTTTCTGTATTTCCAATTTATCTTCACACTTACTAATGCAATATGGCATTTTTCAAAATACTTTTTACATTATTATTAATAATGTATTATTATTGTTATAATAATAATTATTATTATTATTATTAAAACGTTACATTTAAAATATAATTCTACATCTTTAAAACCAAAGTCTTTTGTGTTCCTGTCCTGGTGTAGCTATTGTACAGTTTGTAACTGCTAAAGGAAAGCTAAATGTCTGTTTCACGCATCAGCCAGGGGCGCCGCACTTGCTTTTTGATTTTTTTTTTTT